>JAZGTK010007369.1:0-19476 GCA_036877625.1 Ambastaia sidthimunki | reverse complement strand
TATTTAAAAACAGCAGTGACATCCTTCTATAAACATTTCTACGGATTCAAAAAGGAATTTGTTGGGCAAACTGTTCCTTTTAAATTTAAAATATCCCAGAAATTTGCTGAATACCAGTGTAGCCTGTTATCAGCAAAGAAGGCCTTCCACCCTCATATTCCTGCCACTGAGAGGAATCAAGCAAGTTTCAAGCACCATTATTCACCCAGTGCACTTTCAGAGGCTTTCTCTTTAATTAAAGCAGGTAATAAATATCAGACTGAATCGCCACCCACCACCGCTGCAATCAATTAGGAGGGAGCAGGAATCTTGCCGGGTTTGAAATGTAAATGGTGTGTGCTGTCTCCCTGCCCGTCAACCCAGACCGCACCTACGTGAGCCGAATATCTACACCTCGAGTGGTGTCTTGTTTCTTCTTGTTTAGTGTTTCCATCAGCTCAGAGGGTTTGAGAGACACTGTTGTTGTGTTCTTTCAACGTCTCGCCCTGAAACCTCCAGAGAATGAAGAAGAGGTGGAAAAGAGAAAGTTGAGGATCTGTTCTTGTGACGTTGTGCCATTTCAGAAGAGGAAAAGAACATTCAAATGCCTGACTAAAATTCTGGGTTCTCGTACCAACGCTTTCTGTTTTTGGTCTTTTCTCAAAGGAATAACAATGATAATCAGTATTAGAGAAGCTACATTACAATTGAGTAGTCTGTAATTATACTATCTTTAAATATTATAATTTAATAAAGCCACATTTTGATAGCACAAAAATATAATTTTTAAAAGTACAGTATTTATTGTGACGCAAACCCCACAATAAACATAAAAATGAGTAAATAAACTGCTGTGAAAAGGCATAAAATGCTATGGAAGGACTCAGTGAATATTCTGCATCTGAGTCAGTAGAATGTAACAGACTTTCCAACATCTGTGACGAATGTAAACAATGAGAATTTGGCTCTACATCGTTACTTATTTAAAACGTAACGTCATTAGTAGAAAAGCTATTATTTTAATAACAGCTAAACTTCTGCCCTACTCCAAAAATATAATTAACAAAAAGTATTGATGCTATTAAGTTAGTTACACACCAGCGATATTCAAAAGACGCATGTCTTAATAACAAGTCAAAGATGTCCGTTTATTTTCATTCTCAATCATAATATGGGACTTCATCCAAACCTGTGCCACCTCCTCTCTCACATCTCATTTAACAACTGAATAATAAAAAATCAATTTAGATATTACTTTCAAAACATTGACTCTGTCTTATTTGCATATGGGGTGTTCAGTAAGAAGGCTCAGAATTTATGACACTTTACAAGAGCCCTTGGCCGGACGTAACTGTGCAACTGTGTTGAAGTTAAAATCTGAAGCTGCCAGAATTGTTTTTAATAACGTATCTCACGGTTAAAGGCATCTTGTGGCGTCAAGGACTGTTTCCTGGTGCAAAGCAGGATATATTGTTATTTTTGTTGGTTGTTGTCATTCAGAGGCATCTGTTCTTTGGAGACTTGCAAGTTTCTTGTTGCTAGATTTTTCTCTGAAAAACTTTCGAAAATGGTTCATTTTAGAGGGAATGCCAAAATATTAATAACAAGGAGGAAAGAGATGAAACGGAAACAGGAAATTACATAATTTGTGCAGTCAATCAGACGAGTCACACTACAAAACTAGCAATTTCCAATTTGCAAAAGTTAAGTCTTAATAAATTATATTGTTCTATAATAAGCTAAATTGCTAATTAGTATGTTTGGAAGAACTTGGGGGAAGGGGGTCATGTGACTGTGAAATATTTCCAAAAGGCTGCTGCTCTCCCTGTTGTAAGGTTGTAAGCTTAATGGATCTTCAGAACAACACATTCTGAATGTAGCAAGAGCAAAAATTATAAACTTGGCCCCACTTTTGTGTTGAAGTAAGACGTAAAATTGCATGCATTTCTAATCTTGTACAACACAAGACAGATTTTTGTGTTTAGGGCACTTTATCAAATGTTGTGGGCTTCTCCGTTTGTGACTCATATGGCCCCAAACACACTATCTTGTCTCATGACATGTCCTATGGTTTATAAACTAAACAAAAATGTGTTCTGCACTCCCTTTTAAGTCCCACAAGTCTCCGTTCTCTCTCAAATCTGCCACAGATCGACAAAAAACATTGATTTAGCCCTTCGAGATTCCCTCCATGTTCTTGCTACATCACAGCTGACAGTAACATCCTGCATCAAAGTTGTGCCAGACCTCAATGGAGCTCATTGTAAAATTAAACCACTAATCCTCGTCACAAGTTTGGGTGTAAGCGAAAGCCTGCCACCGCCTCGAGGGTTACTATGGCGACTCCTTTATGGGAAGAAGGAAGCGGGAGACCTGGAGAGGGAGATTCCTAACAGACGTTTAATGAGTGGCACCCAGCCTGCCCTGGACAGATATCAAATACATAATAGATTTAGCAAGAGTGAGAAGATTCATTATTACTTGATAGGGGTTGAGTTGACATGCTGCAGGCAGACAGACACACATCATTGACTGGCGGTCATATAACTCTACTGATGCCATTAATAAAAATACATATGTGTGGCGCATGCAATGCGTTCTTATAAAGGCCAGTGTATTGCGTGCCTGTGTGTTTTGCTTTTTTAGGTGTGTATTCACTTATCAAAGTCAAATGTTTAAAATTTTTTAGAAGGGTTTCCCCAAATATTTCCAGGCTGTTGATTGGTGGGACTAATAGGTAGCCCCGCCCTCAACTCATATCATTGGTTGATTCAATGTTGCCATGACAGGATGCCCAAGCAAACAGCAATGCTTAGGTAGCCACAATGTTTACAGTTTTTTCAGGGAAAATCAGCAAATGGATGACATGGTTATACTCTCTAGATATTAAACCCGAATAGGAGAAAGTATTTTAACATTGAAAAAGTGCCACACATCACCAGTCATGTTTCAGTCCCACAGCACATGAAGTCTAGCGCATGTTTCTTCATCAAGCTGTTTGTCTCCTTACATCAATCATTTACTGGCATCGCCGAGGGGGTTGTATGTGTGTAGGGGCCCAAATTATTTCTCTGGGATAATCCCAGCACAGACAGGCACCCCGTTGATATGGGACCGTTTGAAGATAAACGGAAACTACCCACTGCTTCACCTACCTGTTCTCAAAAACTTTAGGATCCAAACACCTTTTGGCTACTAAATGTGTTTTAGTCATTCTGAGCAAATTTCTGTTACCCCAAGTTATTGTAAGAAGATCAGATATTTTTTACCTTGTATTTATGGCAAATATACGTTTACTCATAACTAGAGACCAACATTTGGGCCCAAACTAGCTCCGCTCTACTGAATGCTAGCATAATTTAGGCTAAATTTGCAGCTCCATAGTATTTAGATTGACAATCAACACTAATACTAATCATACCTTTTTAAACAAGAACTTCATTGACCATTTCTTGTAAGTGAAAAAGTGCCACACAGTATTAGCCATTATATTATACAATACAATCATACAATAATGATCAGATATTTGCATCACCAGCAATCACTGCATCTCTACTTTTAATGGTTAGGTATCAACATATGCATGTGTACTGTGAGATACTGCAGATGTTTTTCTGTACGTACCTCCTCTAGTTTGATTGTGATCATGGTGAAGGCTCTGAACACGCACTCTGTGGCCCCCGTGATGGTGATGATTCTCTCCGGGCATGAGCCTTCTGAGATATTGATACGTGCGCTGCTCTGTATGGAGGAAAAGATGGAACAGAAGAAGCAGATGGAATCAGATGGAACGGATAAATGAATCGTTGTTTCAGTGCGCTCATCCTGTTACTTCCTGTTGTTCCGGTTTCTTCCTCTTCCTCAAAAATGACAATTCTGGCACCATTGTTGTTTGACAAGCGACTCAAAAAGATTTGTGTTTGAAGGCAAAAATATCACCATAAAGCTGTAAAGCAAAGGTGTGTAGTGACAATTGCCTCATTTTCATTTTTCTAAAAAAGTTAGCTTTATTTATGGTATTCAGTGAAGGTCAGAATCAATAATGAGAAGCACTGTGAAAAAATAATGCACTACAATCACTGATTTTGCTATACAGACGGCATCAAATCTCTGAGGACCCCTGAGTTAGCCAAAAAACAGTCATTTGCTTCATAAATTTGACCAAGTTTATGCAAGGAAAACATAGAATTTGTATGGGATTAAAATCACTAAGTATGTTTGTAAAACACCAATTTACTTGGACTCCTCAGGGAAGACTGTTCCCATCCAAACAGTCCTCTCTCTGTTCTCTCCCTAGTCTTGTTTTTGTGATCTCTCATTCTCTCTGGCTCTCCCGTTTGTTCTGTGACTCTTTAAATAACGGTGGAGTTCAAACAAGTAGGTGAAGTGCTTGCTGTGGCCACACTTCACTTTGAGGATAAAATAAATTTGTTTGAAAGGAGCCTTTGGAATGGTGAACCTTCAGAAAAACGTTCGAGGCTGTTTACACTGTGTGTGTGTGTGTTTTATGTTTGTGTGCATTCTTAAGCGCATACTGTTAAAAATGTGTAACCTAATTTTTGGAAATATCTTCACAAATGTAAACCAACAGAGGGGGTCATTTGAAGTTGTCACTATTTAAAAGTCATCATTACAAATGGTGCATATTATTGCTTTTAGGTTAACACATATGTGTAAGGGTTAGGTTGTGTGTTGTGTATAATACAAATTATTGTGTTTATGGTCATTCCTCTTACGTATTTGAAGGTCAGAGTATGTGTTTGTTTGTGCAGTACTGTAGATGTCTACTTTTACATGTGATGTCAATAGAAAAGCAATATCAGAAATGTCTTATTTATTTATCCTCGCAATGAGATTAAAAGGAGATCAAATGAAGATTTTTCCAAGTCTCCTGCTTCTTATTTCCTTCTCTTGAGAATAAGACCCCAGTAATCTCATGTATCCCATTATCTCAGCATTTCAAAGAACATCTCAACAATATCTTAATCTGTGCTAAAATCTGCCAAAATACCAGTTTGCGATCAAATGTCAGAGGTTTATTATAAAGTTGATACTTCAGAGATATATAACTTAGATTAATTTACATATCTCCTTGAGCCAAGAAAGAGCAACATTTGAGTAATATTTTTATTTGTATATACATGCATTAATCTAAAGGTGGTTTATGTAGGTGTGTAAATGTGTTTGTGTGTGTGTTGTGCATGTCTCTACGCTGTCTGTAGCTGAGATTTAGACTAGGCCTTGAGATTCATTATCATTGCAGGGCTATGAGACTGCCTGCTTTAGTTAAACTGATTTCTCTATCAATCATGCACAAATGCATGCGCTGCTAAAATGCCACAACTCATTCTGTCAGAGTTTACGTCATAAGAAACGTCAGTTTGTTTTTGCAGAACTCTGTATCAAACTCTAATTTTCAATGTCAACGCTAAATCTAGGCAGTAGAACTCGTGCCAAAATACTAATATATTTTTGTTGTACAGTCTGTTGATTATAAGAATATAAAAAATGTAAGTTTTAATTATATTAATAAAAACTCAATTTTGCGATTATATGCAATGACACATACAAGAATCAAAAGCATTTTTGTGTCACTGTGCTTTCGTTGTAAAAACAGCAGCAAGAACATTCTTGAAAACCATCTAGCCATCTCCATGATCCATGGAGAAAGACATCCTCTCGTGTTGTTTGACTACTAGACAATGTGTGCTGTGGTTAGCTTGTGGAGGTTTTTTACTGAATAACTGTGTGAGGGAGAATTTCTCTTCACTTGGACATGCTCACCCACGCCTGGGTCTCTGTCCTTGGTAACCCGCTATCAAGAAAACATTGTTAGTGAGCAGCTGCCTTGAAAATACCAGCGCATTCATATCAAACTAATGAATTTATTTTGTTTGCGGGTGAGTCAGACGACCTTGAGATGAAAGAGTTCATTTAAACATTCACATTTTCCTTATATCCACATTTTACAGAGGTTTGAGGCTTTAATGCAGCATGCGTTGATGGTTTTGAGGACATATGTGGGAAATAAGGGCAGTTTTAGTCTCTTTTATCCATCACGAAACCATGTAACTCGCTTGTGTGAAATATTCCATGTGGCACAGCGTCGTCCCAGCTTCAAAGGAACACCGTCTGCTCTACATGCATGATGCATGCTGGGAAGTTTAAAAAGACAACAGAGAAGTAAGTAACACGTAGCTTACCTCCTCTCGTATCCTCTTCACGGTCTCTCCTTTCTGTTGGGAAAAAAATAGGAAAATAACTCACTCACTGCCTTTGTGTTGTTTGCATGATGTTTTTTTTCTCCAGAGTGACTGTCTTTCTCTAATAGCTGAGGATAAAGTGAGTCTGACTCGTTGAACAGATAGCTCAAATTAATATCAATTCTGCTTGACTACACAGCAATATGGCATATGCATGAATGGGCCTCAGGGGAGCACGTTTTCCAATCGAAGGGCCCGCAATTGAACTGACTAGGGAATCAATAGTCCATGAATCACTTAGATAGTCTCAAATAGTGTCCTGCTATCTGACACAGGAGCTAACACGCGCGGCATAGTCACGACCGGGGACCCAAATGCCCCCTTCTGCACGCCTGACTGACGTTTCATTGTCTTCAGATGGGCAGAAGGGATGATTGGATGTGTCATAACAGAGGTGAAGTGTGCTTAAGTGGTTTTAATTTATCAAGGAAATTTTAATTTCAGATAGGGCTTCTTCAAGACCACCCTTCTCATAAATCCAGCAATAAACATTTTGGCGCCACAAAATCCATTAAAACTTCACACTCTGGTGGATGCATCATTATTCACACATGCTGATTAAATCAGTTTATATGGTTAATGTTGCAGGAATTCTTATACATTTATTGTCTGATTTGAGAGGATTTCAATTTTTTTGTGTTTTGTAATAAATTGTTGAGGTAAGCTAAAAAAGAAATACGTTATGATAATTGTCCTCAGTGATACTGCTTTGTTTATCAACAACAGATCCATTTTTCATTGGCAATTCTTACATAACTTTTATGAATATATACAGCAAAGATTCCCATCTTTGCTCATGAAGATTTAAACCATCTTGCAGAACAAACGTATTATGCATGATCATTTTACACAAACGCACAGACTTTAACGCTTCATACCCAAACCTCATTAACTCTGATAATCAACAAACATCATTAAGTAAAAAGATGATAACCAATAACATCTAACAGTGATGACAAAAGCAATGAAAACAGCATAAATAAAATCGGCACACAACAGAACAACAATCCTATAACAGTAGCAGCATCATTTATTCATACTGAAATGCATGCTGGGAGCTCCAAAACCCTGAACAAATCAACAGCATTGTTCAATATGAAATTGTTTGTGCAGAAAACTCTGTTAGGCTGACTGGGACAACATTTAGAGAAATATTGTCGGTTTAATGTTTCTTTTTATGTAGATACAAAGTAACTTGCATTTTTAGTGTCTGAGATTCAAAAAGTTCTGGATAAAGGCTGGATAAAAGTACAAAAACATTACTTTTCTTGCTGTGTATTAAAATGTGACTGCAGCTGTGTGGTACAATGTCATAGTGTAACCTCATTCAACCGTGGAAAAAAGCACAAACATCCAAAAATGGGTCGTTATTTCTGTGTAATTCACTTTCGCAGTTCTGATTTAAGTAAAAGCTGTTTTACAAAGCTAGAATTAATCAAAGTCATTTTATGAACAATTTATACTGAAATTCATCTCCGGTTTCATGAACGAGGCCCAAAATAACTAGAATGTTTTTTAAACGATATACACAGAAAGTCATTGAGGTCCTGTTTCGCAAACGAGGCTCCTTGAACGAAATGTTCCTTTGTCCCTAACAGCTTCATTTTCATTCGCGTCGAATTACATATGTTGTCTACTCTGAGCCGAGGTCTATTACTTCTTATAATTTCACATTCACCTTCATTTCTTTCTCCTCAAGATGCATCAGGAATAGCAATCAACTCAAAAGTTGCCCTTCCCAACTACAGATCTGTGATGGAGAGCCACCGGTAGCTGCACAAATTTAGTCTAGGTCTCAGTTTAATCTATATCCGGGAAACCAAACCTTAGTGTATTGATTTCACTGTGGGAAATATATGCCATAGACTTTCATTAATTTTTGTGAGCTTCAGAGAAGATAGTGGAGGAAAAAGACAACAGTGTCACTACCATGACCCGGTCTGTCATGTGGCTGAGCTCATACTGTACCTTAACGTAATAAGAGCGCTACGGAATCATCATTCCATAAATGTCATGGAAAGGCCCTGGATCAGCTGTGTACAATCACAGTCCACTGTGTGAGACCCTAATATTCAAATTAACATATTGAAATATCAAACTATGGCATAGATTAATGTATCAATATCACATATAAGGGTTTTTATCCTTTTGATTAATGAATGTTATACTTTGATTTAAGATTGTTTCCAAGTACTAAGTACTTAAAACCGAACTCAATAACCTTAAAACAATCTTCAGGGGGCAGTAGGGTTACCTTCAACTGTCACTGCTATTAAACCAGATGTAATATTACTCAGGTTGCTAGCTATAAACATGCAGACATCTTAACTTTTACTGATTAGCTCCGCAAGGTTCTTTTCAAATTGTTGCAGCACCTTGATAGTTGTTGACCTATGACAAAAACTGACCATAGACGATGGGTTTGGCTATTACCTAATATAGCGCCCCTAGTCCCCTACTTGATCAAAGAAACTTATGCAATGACGATGCAGCCTAACTTGACTATTTTAAAGAGGAATAAAACTTTGAATCGGGTTAAACCTCTTTACTAGTTGGATGTTTTAAGTTGAAGATACTCATTTCAAAATATGGAAATTATAACACACCTCATTTATTCTTTAATTCGTTTTGTGCATGTTGAACAGTGTGGGTGTTGCTTCAGGACTAATGAGTGAACTATCTGTTTAAAAAGGAAAAGTTAACTTTGTTTCTCAAAAAAGGCATATGTGTGGCACTGCAGACCCCTATGGAGCTCAGAGAGGTGTGTGTTCTGCCGTCTGGCTGTTGTGTTGTAGATGCTTGAGCCAAAATTCTGGCAAAGGCCCAGAGACCTATTAGAAGACCAGTTCTGAAGGTAGAGTCTTTGTGTCAGAGAGATTTTTGTGTGGCCAAGGAAATGCCAACAGTGTGTGTATTTGTGTGAGCATGTTTTGTAGTTTCAGGACCTAGATGGCAACCAAAAAAAATCACACACTGAAATCATCACATCACTAGCTGACACACTGTTTACTAATCACTGTGACATCTACATTCAGTCTCTCTGAGACATTGTGCCATGTTTGGACAATTACACTCGCTCTAGGGATAAACATTGCTAGCTGAATACTTTAAGAACGTAATATATCCAGATCCTTAATACATATGATCCATGACTTCAGCATTTAACGAGCCATTTGCCGGGAAACATCAGCTCTTAGAGCGATACATTGGGTAGATGCCTAATCTAACCTAAAGCTTTTTGAGAAAGCACTTTGAAAAAACTATTACCGAGGAAAAAGAACAGTGACCACCCACTTCTTCAGTGGCTTTGATTGCGGAATTATTTCTCCCATTCATTTTCTCAAAAGAAACTTCAAAACAATTTCAATACAGAGAACCAGCCGGCTTCAAGATGAATCACAACATTACAACTTTGAAGCAAAAAGGTATTTAAATATCAGATAAAATGATGAAGAACCATGATTTTTAAGGACCAAAGAATTGTAAGGCGACTATACGATTCTATAAAGCATTGCAATTTATCTTATCAACAAAAAAAATACAATGTTAAACAATTGGCTTATCCTCAATGCTAATAATATTAAAACAATATGTTTGACATTTATTGCAAAATATTAGTATTGTTTGAAATGAGTATTTGTTTAAGAGTGTAAGGAGATCATGGGAGTGGGAGGTTGCTGTTAGCTCTTTTGGTTCTCGTTTCCATGGTTACATTGATTTCTCTGATTGGTGGATCCAAGGACGATCGATCCTGTGGATTATGGGTAGTATAGTTGCCATGAGGAATTTGTCACTTAAAGAGGATTTAAATTAGAATGTTTGTTAGATTTAAAATCCATTTTTCTGTGGATGAATGGGATTTTTCTTCCGTAATCCAACTATAGTGTCGCTGACAGTGACAAAAACATCAGGTCACACGCTCAAGACATCTGTCAAATGTAAGTCAACACGGGGAACAACAAAAGACTCGCTCACCTTGCCTATGATGCTTCCGACCTCCTGTGAAAAGAGAAACAAAGCAAATGTCAGTGTATTGATTGCCGGACTCACGTGCCAGACATTTGTCTGTGGGTTGTTACATAAGGCGGGGCTAGATAATGATGTCACATGGTAATATCATGGTTCTAGGGTACTACTATAGATACGTGGTACTAAAATTTATGTACCTTGGTGTTTAGGTTGTACTCCAAAGTACTTTGGATTGAAAAAGTAATACCATAGTATCATTCTTAGAAACAAAACAAGAAAAATGTAGTAAAAATAACAGTAAAAAACACAGTATAGTAATATAGTAAAAAAAATGTTTAAGAAAATAGATTCAGAGCTTATGTTGACTTTAGATAACAAACGGGCACAAGAATCCAGGGTTTAAAACGTGTGATTGTTGGCTGGTATTTGATTTGTGAGGTTTTACAACTGGTAAAAAAACAGCAAAAGATCATGCACCACTTTATATCCTACACCACTATATATTTATATATGAGAAAAGTGTCAGGGAAAGTTTCCAGTAAGCATGTGTCTTTTGAGCTTTCCTTGAAGCAGCTGACATCACATCTGAATGATGTCTGTATTTATCATCATTGAAAGTGTCTTTGAAAACATCACATCGCAATCTGTTGATGGAGAATTAACATAAATTGGCACATAAATCACATAAATGTGGCAGTTTATTAACGGTTCGTTAGGTACCTGTGGATTTTTCATGACTGTTTTTAATGACTCATTCGTTTTTACTGGCATGTAAATTTGAAAGATTAGTGAGTTTACAGGCATGTGGGTGGAAATCTGTCATTGATATTTGGCTGACAATTAAAAGCACATGTTGGCAATACAAGTAATGAAATTTACAGTTGTTTACTAATAACTCCGGTAATTGTGGTATAGATAAAATAAATTATGTTTACAAAACTAAATACATTTTTATTTTATTGTGATATTTACAATGTTAGAACATTTTATTAAAAAGGAAAAACATTTAAATATAAAACAAATTATTAAAAGAAATACAAAAAAATCTCATTTCGTTATATAGTTAATGGCAAAGAAATAATTGGAAACTTATATTTCCTACAGACACGTTAAAGCCAAAAATATAAATAAAGATTCATCTTTTTCAGCATTTCATGTCCAAAACCTTCACCTTCTGACAGACTGGTGAAGTTATGAATGGTGGTTGTTTTCCCCACATATATTTATGAGAAATATAACTAAAAATAAATTGTGATAAAATGTCACAATCCTTCAAAAGATATTATCCCTGAATATTTTTTGTTTTCTGAAATTTCAGTACAGTTTATCATTTGGAAATGGGTTATAATGGTTACCTTGCCGTGCATGAGCAGGCGGAGAGTTAGTGTGACGTTCATTCCTCCATCTCCAAAATCCTGCTCACAGTTCATCCTGACGTGGGAGTCTGTCCCAGGGAGACGCATGAAAGATGCTCTGCTGATGATGGAATGGGTGGGGAGGGGGGAGTCAGGAGTCACTTCTTCCACTCGCCTCTCTGGAACGACATCATATGAAACAATTTGATGCAAAAGTGTCAGTGTGCATTTGTGTCATTAATCAGCTTTATTTGGCTTTATATAGCCATATTTATTTTCTAGTAGTTTAATAAAAGACATTTAACAAAATCAGTCAAATAGACCTGACAACTACAGGCCACTACTTATAACTAGAGTAAAATATTATGAGATATATTAAATATATATGTTGTGTGTGAGCAGCACTTTGCACATGCAGTACATTTGGATGTTTTTGTGAGGCAAATGGTTGTGAAACCCTCAGCCTAGTGATGCACAGGGGTTGTGCCCCTCTGGCAGTGTTTTGCCTGAGAGGAGGGACCAAGTTTAATTGTTGTGTTTACATACAGCAACTGAAAATCCTGCATAATACCTTTAATGTACTCAATCCATAATGGAATTGTGTTGATTTTTAACTCAAATCTATGAAAAGCTTTTAAAAGTAAATTCACTACAAGGCATTTTTGCCCTCATATTTTAAATATCTGCGGGATTTTGGTCACTTTCAGTGAAATTCAGGACAGTACCCAAATTAGAATTGAAATGGGTTCACTGACATATAGTATGTCACATGCATTACCCACCAGACCAGTTCTGTAATATATTTACCAAACACCTTATGAAACAAACTACAATACCAAAAATCAAAAGAGTAGAACCATTGTGGTTTTTGTTTGCCCTGAGAGGAATCTCATTTTATTTCATTCATGCATTCGGCAAACGCTTTTATCTCAAGCAACACTTGGGATCGAACCCACAACCTTGGCATTGTCAGCACCACTCGACCAGTTGAGCTACAGGACCCCTGAATCTGCAGTAAATAAGAAGACCAGCGATGGCTGTGCCATCTGATCCTACGTGCAAAGCATTCGGTTGTTAAGTGTAGACACACATGACAAAGTTCCAACAATGTCTGGGCAGCTGAATGTTGACAATGCGGTGTTCAGTTACAGCGCACATCACAAACCAAACCCAGTATCACCAATTTAGCCACTGTCAGAACAGATGATAACACTGGACTGTAAGTGCTCACTGAAATGACTCCCACTGTGGGAGTTTTTCTGTGGTTTTGGTGGTGACCCAGACCTTGAGTGAGAGGTGGTTTTGCTTTAAAGAACCTTTCTTTGATATAGTGGAAATTGTAGGTTTTGCATGCCTCCTAACTGAAAGAAACAGAACTGGCTCTCTTGAGACGGCACAAAGAGCGCAGAGACACAGCCAAGACAGCAAATATCTGAAGTAGTTTCACATCAGAATTGAGCAATATCAGATTTTAAAGCTATGTTCTCAGTCAGTACAGATCAGTAAGGGGCTGTTCAAACTATGTATTTGTGTGTTCAACAAGAACAATAGAATAGAACAAAATGTTTTTTTCACAGAGTCAACATGAAATAAAAATTTAGAGTTTACGTTTATGTTAATGTACGTTAATCAAAGACAAAAGTTTTCAAAATCTTTAATCAAAATGTAACAACTTTCAAATGAATAAGAATTTTAAATGGATAAAGTCAAGTCCCACTCTACATTGTGTCCCATTGAATATACAGTTTCAACCAGAAGCACATCACAATATAGCAAAAATAAATGAATGGCATTTTTCACATCAAAACATAAAATAAATTGTTATAATCCAAAATTTGCCTGCAATGTTTTAAAGCATCAGGATGTCAGTTCCTAAACATCCTCAAAATGACTGTGTTACTTCAAATTTGATTGGCAAGTGATTTAAAAGTTTCAGGTGGATTAATAACTCTTCGCTCAGTGGTATGCTTACGTTAAAAAACAACTTCTACTCCAAACACCACGCAAGCTACATAAGCGCTGCCAATCTCAGCATGCTAAGGACGAATTAGCTGATTCAAGATTGTGACTCCAAAAAGCAAACTGCCCATCATCCGTTCTCCATCTGCGATTTCTGAAATCTTCCGACACACTAATTAAACCTGCCATCATCACACACACTCAATTATAAGTGTGCATTCGGATGGGAAGCTATCCGTAATTTCAACAGGACGTCTTCAAAATCGGGTCACAGATTCACGTCATGTGAGAGGCATCAACGAGTCTGTCTGCTGGGCGTGTGGGAGTTTGGCTGTGGGTAATTTGGACAGTCATGTCCGCGGGAGTGCTTGTCATTAGTGCAAAGCAATCGTTACTTGTGCCTGTCTCATTTATTCTCCTCCCTCAAGGCAATCCACCAACCAATTAGAGAAAAAGACAGCTATAGCAAGAGAGAGCGAGAGATATGACGCCCGGTGGTTTACATCTGTGGTCACAAGTGATTTTGCCAAACAGTATGTGTAGCAGAATCAACAATTTTTGTTGGTCCTGGAACAACATTCTGTCAATAAAACAGTCCTGACCCCTAAAATGAACTACAGCTAAAGGGAATTATACTGTAGGTTGATAGGAATGTTGTTTAAGGCCCGAATAGAAATGCTGGATCCCCAATCAAAGAATGTGTGCTAAAATCACAACTAGTTCTACAGCATTGAACCTTTAGCAAAATGTGTGCAAAAAAATGTGCAAAATTAGAGCATCTCCAACACATTGATGCAAATTACCTGTAACCCCCCACAACCATATAACCATGAGTAATACAGTGCCACATCTAATGATATAATGGCATATGAAAGATGCCACAGTGGATTATAACAGTCACCTGACACAAAACTATATATTATATGCAATATTATAATGCATATAGTATATACAATATATAATATAGTTATGTAAATAGACAGAGTTTAGAAAGGCTGTGCTTGCAACCTGTCACACAAATTTCTCTGTGCACAATGATGCAAGTCAAATCATACATTAACCATTAAAAATACTTTGTTGTACTGATGGTTTCAGATAGTAAATTGGTACTTTTTTAAATATAGACCATGGTACAAAATACTGTTAAAATACTAATGTTGTGGTCCAGAGTAGCTATAGAGAACAGTTAGACTACCAATATGCATTTTCAAAAAACATGGTATTGCTGTGGTACCATGTCAAAGCCATGTCATTAATGTAAAATCAGCTTATTATGTAAAAAATGATATATTGATCTCAGTTAAGCATTTATAAAACATTAAGCAACAGCAGAATACTGGTGTGTCCTTCCTGCTTTTCAATAAATGTAACATGATATTGATCGTATGTCATGAGAAAGATCTACCAAACATCAGAGATCCGAGTGCATGTCAGAGCAGAGCTTGAGATCGATATAGTCTCTTGCGAAGACATTAAAAAGCACCTGTGATTCAGCTGGGAGAGTTTAAATATGAACACAAACTCAGAATTTATTCAAAACATCTGTATGCAGGCAAGCATGCTTGGTCACGGCAGAGCGCTGCTATTTGCATTGGTCTATTTCTCTGGTTCTCTCTCTTCCCCATGTTTGACATGCTCAAATATGCACCCTGCCAGTCAAGGCCATACGCACCAATGTCAGTTCTCTGCATGCTTATCCTGCAGCCCCTCCTTCACCCCGTCAATATTTATAATGGCACATTCCATGAATTCAAGCACTGTTACAGGAAACCACCAAACCTAGAATGCAAGGGGGGCCCCACACGGCCCCAGATGATCGTGGGCCTTGATGAACACTTGGGCATGTTGTTTTGTTCTGCTTTGTATGGTGTTGCTTTGTATACTTTGTTATTTAAAGGGATCATATAATACAATTTGTTTTATTTTTGTATTGCTAATTATTTCACAAAAGGTGAGACAAAAACAAAAGAATAATTAATTTATTTACATATGCAGGGCTATAATCCTTAAAGGTACAGTAGCAAAAGAAAAGAAAAAAACTTGTTTAATTTGTTTACCATGTTACACTCTCTCTCTGATCTTTAAACTTAATGTGAAATGTAATAATGGTGTTTTCTGTGATTTAACCCCATGTGGATCTCATAGGAGGTGAACATTTAAAATAATATCACAAATCTCACAACAAAAAATTCTAAAAATCAAATTATTCACATTGAGTTTATTACCTTAAGTAATCTCTACACTTTTACATTATGTTTCATTTGTGTCTGTTTTGTGGATGAAGACAAAGTAAATTATTAATAATTAAGCTTCAAACTGAAAACTTCATTTTGTCTTCAGAGCTGTTAAAGAGCAACGTCTGAGCAATATAAACATTATCCTCTTGGATATTGGACTTTCACCAATACCTGTATTGAGAGACATTGTTTACTGAGCTAATATACACCCACAGCTGTAGATTCAAGGTGAGATTAATCTGGTTGGGGAAATTTCTTGGATGTCCATCAATAGAAATAGAATTTCTATTACGGGCCATGGCGCTTTGTCACAGAGAACATAAATTATGGAACTGCTTTCGAATGCCTGCAGGGGTTAAAATGGTTCTTTAGTTCCCTGTCCAGCTACGGTTCTCTTCCTCTTATTCACTGACCCATTCATGACTGATCCACATCCCAGCCCACGGACATCACCATCACTCTACCAAATGGACAAGCTTGTATCTCTGAAACACTAGGCTGTCCTTGGACTGGAAAGTCTATTAGCATTACACAAGGCCTGAGTTAATGTTATTGTTGGGTAAATCGGTTTGACGACATAAAAGAAGCCCTTTAAAAGCACTGGGTCTCTTATGCAGGAGACAATAAAACAGAAGGCCTTGGGTAAATAATATTTTCCCTGCTGATGAAAAGCATTTGCAGTTGTATTTAGATTTAGAGACAATCCCCATGTGAGCCAATTGCAAGACTGTATCTAAATCCCTTTTGCAATCTGATTTAAGTTTGATGCATTTTGCATATTAGAATTTCCTGGCATTAAACTAAATTGTAAAAAAGTACATATCTCTAAATTAATGTACATAATCTGTGTGTTTAGATTCATAATGAATAGTTTCATTAAAATTGTGAAATAGGATGTCTAATGTAAATATATACATTTAAAATATATAACTGGTTTGGTGTGATTGTATGGCTCAGATATGTTTAACTAATTTATTTCATCCATTGTTGTTAATTAATTTATTAATCTGCTTTACACTCCCCCACACACACATACATACACAAAAAAACGTATTTGTCTATCACATTGCAATGAATACAAGAAAACAAACAATTAACCTGCACCCTCTAAACAAATGCATTTTTATGAGCTTTTCAGTCATTTGTGATCACTTCATAAAGGCTTCATTTTTATCAGCATCAGCACCATTCAGTTTCGTTCCTGGGGAGCCACATCCTGCAGTTTAGCACCAACACTAATTAAACACACCTGCCTGTGATTTCATAATCCAGAAGACCTTGCTTAGCTGGTTCAGGTGTGTTGGATAATGGCTGGAACTAAACTCTGCAGGACTCGACCCTTCAGGAATTCAATATTTCTCTCCTACATCTTGTTTTTCTTCATTAACTTGCAGTCAAACTACTTATGCTCAAATCATGTCATTAATTTTCGATGACACTTCCCACCTTTCTCTGAGGTTCACAGTTTAACACAAATTAAACAAGCTTTTTTTTGCTACTGTACCTTTAGGACTTCTGTGCGTAAATGATCTGTTTATTTTACATCTTTGTTAACATCCTTGCCATATCTGTCTTATTTGTCCGGGATAAAAATAACAATTTGTTTTCAGGTATTTCATGACCCTTGGAATCGTGAAATAAACAAATACCACATAAACAGAAGGAACAGATTGTCCCTGAAACAATGTTATCATGAAGTTCATACAGGTTTTGTTTTGTATTTACAGTAGCTTGCACACCAACAGAGAGAGAGGTCTGCACACCAACACACTCTCTATTTAAATCAGCAGAGTGTAGGGTAGCTACATGTCTCTGCTCTGACAGAACTTTGCCAGAGCACAAGACAAAATAAGATCGCACAGTTTTGCCTTTCCTCCCTCCACCCACTCCATCCATCCCCCTGTCTCTCCCTCCCTCTCCTCCCATCACTCATCTCGCACCCGCGATCACTATAATTATGCTGAGTGGGATAGCGGGGCGTTGAAGAGCTCTCCAAAGAAGCAGAGTTCTCCGCTTTAAAGTACGCGTGCTTAAGTACAAAGCAGTCAGATTCTATTTAGCCTGATCTTTTTTCTTTTTGCAGTTGTTGCATCACAATCGTACATCATTACGTTTTGTTGCGATAATTGCTGGTGTCTTGGCATCTCCGCAACCGACACCGTCAGTGGCTGGGGGAGTGGGCGCGAATTTCTTGTGATGGGTGGATTTTCTGATTGCTATCTTTTTGCAAATAATTTTCCTCGTGCCGCTACAACAACTTAAAGGTCAATAAATGCAGTCGCAAACCCTTGAGGAAAAGATAACGGCGCGTTATCGGGGAGTACTGAGTGATTATACTGTCAAAGACTTCAGGTGTATTAGCATAATAACGGGGTTGAGGTATCCCGACAGACAGTTTATGCGGAGAACAGCGAGTTGACTTTAAACGCAAACTGAAGTGACACCACTTTTGTTGCCGTGATACTATTTATTCTCACGCTTCGAATTCTTTGCGTCCCTCTTTGTTCTCCACAGAGAGCTGAGTGGGCAGCGCGGGGAGATGTTTGGTTTGTGAAAGGAGCTCTGCCGGATGACTGACAGTTAAACAGTGTCGGTGACCTTGGCCATCGAAGGGCCAGGGGCCGCGGGAGATTTATGTGACAGGTCTGAAAACATCTCGGCAAAAGGATTTGGACTGGTTGCCGACGGTTGAGGAAAAACTGGAAAGGGATTCTGGCATGTTGTTGCTGACGGCTACTCAACGCCACAAGTGGCAAATGTGCAGCAGTGAGCACAGGAAGTGTCACGAGAATGATGCAATTGTGAATTCTGATGTGACACATACTGAAAGAGATTCAGAAACAAAAGACTTTCTTAGTTTAATAAGGAAATTTTTTAAAGGGACACTTGACCCAAAAATAAAATAGTCATAATTTATTCACTCTGTCATTTTAAACCAATATGATTTCCTTTACACTGTAGAAAACAAAAATGAGAAATTCTGTTATGTTTACACAACATTAACATCTGAACATTAACATTGGTTTGAAAAAATGAGAATGAGTAAATGATGAATGCATTTAAATTTTTGGGTGAACTTCCCCTAACTAATAAGGGCCCCTATAATTTGGATTATAATGTAAATAATTAATTTACTCTTTAAAATATGGCAGCAAAATTATGTACATATACACCCAGCAAGTAAACAGAAAGTAGAAGACAGAGGGATGAGAAAATACCAATAGTGAGAAAATGAGTGTGAATGACTCATAAGATCACAGCCGTGAGTTTTTCCCCAGGGTGCTGACCTGAAAACAGTCTTCTGAGAAAAAAACACCAAAACCACTATCAGAGGAAGAGGAGGAACAAATATACTCCTGACCTCACATCAGTGACCAACAGCAGTTTGCATTAGCATAGAATCTGAAAGGCTGTTTGCTGCCAGAGCAGAGCGTTGGGTAATATTCAAATTCTGCAAGCCAAACATCTGAATCTCAGCACTGGAAAGGCAAGTTTAGAATCTGCTTCAACTCCAACTTCAATTAATCCTGTGAAAAAAGTTCACAGGATTAATTCTATTTCATTCTCAATTACAGTCCCTGTGCAGTAGGGCACAGGTTTTTATTTTCTGTGAATCGGAAACTATTGATCGTCTGTGCTTGAAATGACCTCTGCTTCCTTATTGCATTTCAGGACGTTTTCCTGGATGCATTTAGCCTAATCTTGGCCCACAAA
>JAZGTK010007368.1:0-19477 GCA_036877625.1 Ambastaia sidthimunki | reverse complement strand
GTCTTTAACAGGCAGAAATGGAGGACGATAGACTGCACACTTAAAACTGTAACTGTAGTGAAAACTACGGCAACTGTTACGTCTCTGATTGGTCAATTCCATAAATCACATGATCATCCTATATTACCGATTAGCTAAAAACAGATCTGGTGTTTAACTAGCTTCTTTAACTAGCCAAATTTGCTTTAAAGAAATAACTAGAGAGTACATTTTGAGATCTAACATGATTTAATAAAGCTAATTAATGAGACCCAAATTAAGGACAAAAGTCTTGAGACAGGTGCATTATGGGATACATAATAGTTTCTAAACTATAGTGCACCGAATCATTAGCATGAGATATTTAGAAATAAACAATAGAATTTAGTCTATATTGGGTAAAGAACACTGATCACAAAGTAATGTAAATGGTAAACTGTGTTATTAAAATCAGGTCTCTGATTAAATAGAGGTTAAATGGAGTAAAGCTGGCTGTGAGGAACGTTGTTAGCACATTGGCATGACGGTTTGCAGTAATTAGGGGGCGTGGCTTCACTCCACCAATCACCCTGTTGTGTTTGGTGCTTCCTGCTGATTTACAGCGTGCAGACTAAGATGTGGCTGTTTTAGCAGGTCATAACTTGCTACACGCACATACACAGACACGCTGGCTAAATGAGTGCCAAACACACACACACTCCTCACTCCGGCTTCACCTGGCTGTTTTGTTCCCTCACACACTTTTCTTTCCTTTGCAAATCCCAGACTGGAAACAGAGTCCAGGTTGTCATGAATACCTGGATGTTGAGTCAGGCTGCGGTGAGATGAGGAGAAGCAGATGTGAGGAGGTCACAGCTCTGTGTTGTGCTGATATGATGAGCTGAGCTGTGTGCTTGTGCTTCAACAGCATGTTGAGTAAAGCATTTATCCGACACAAGCCTGCATTAAAAAAAAAACATTCATTCACTATGACTGTTTACAGACAATATTAAAACTTGTCATTTACTCATTCTTTAACCTTTTAGTATTTGATTTGAAATGTTTGCTATTGTTGCTTTATAAAGCAAAATGTATCTGTTTAGAATAAAACTAATGGCAGTTTCACAAATCTGCGCACAAAATTTCAACAATAAATAGTCCAAATTTTAACCTAGATTCCTAATCTTTCTCATCAACTAATTATTTAAATTATAGTTATTTAAGTGTTCGTTATTTTTAATTATATGCTGTATTCATGTAAATGAATATAAATACATGCAATGATTTGTGAGTGACAGTGGAAGAGACAATAGTTAATGAATACTGTACTTGTAATAAAAATAAATTGTAATTCATTCATTTTACCAAGAATTATGTCCGCAGAAAACTTAGACTATAGTGCACAAGACATCTGGAGCAAAAACACTGTACATGCATCATGTTTCTGTACTAGCAAAAAAAGCATAATTAAAATAAAATGCCCTTTAAATGACATCCAAGACCACACAAACCCATTTGATCAGAGAAACCCTGCTGATGTTAAACATGAAGTCATTTCTGTCTTTGTAATTTCATCTTTCATTACATAGGGCTGATTTCAATTTAAAAAGTCCTCCATTGGGAGACATGGGATGGGAGGGTTAATCTGTAAGTGTGTGTGTGTGTGTGTGTGTGTTCTCATCTAAATAAACCTCAGTGTGGAGAGACTACAGCGCTGCAGGTGCAAGGGCTAAAGATCACAGACCACACACACACAGGAAAACATACGATAATGATACAAATTTAGCGCACAAAGATCCTTCCTAATAATTTCAACACGATCCGTGACAATAAAATGTAAAATGGACCTTATACACAAATGAGATCAGTGTTTTACTGTAGTAAACACACGCTTTTATGTACAGTCACACACACACACCAGTACCGCTCCACCCAACTTAATCTCTCTGTGAAGTTCAGACCATCATGCTTCAGTGCTCACAACAAGTTCAGGTCGAGTCGAGAGGGGCTGACAGGGCCCAAATCCCACAGGAGAGCAAATTAAAAACGACTGCTTGAAGAGCTGGTTAAAATTCTTACGTTTTATTACTCCTTTCTTTCACAGAGCTGTTGACAAAAAAAGAAGAAAAGACGGAGAAGTGCGACGCCGAACGCCAGAAGTAATTCTGCATAGACGTTTTACGATGGAAACTTTAGCGAAATGTAACTTCAACACTTACTCACTCCAGAGAGAGAGAGAGAACGAGAGAGAACGATGAAGTTGTCTTCATTCGTTTAAAGCATAAAGACAAATAAATTAATACAAAAAAAATCTTCCATGCATAATGACCACTGACTAGTTTGGCAGCTTCCAAACTAGTTTCTGAAAGGAATTCAAGAATTTTAGTATTTTAATACACTGAATTTGAGTTGAATGTATTTACCAGTGGTCGGCTCAGACCTCATATACAGGCACTGCACAGGACTTGAGTGGATTACCAGCTGAGGGTGTAAACGTGTCTTAAAGGACAGTGAAGATCAAATGAACCCTGCTTAGCAGAAAACAGAAACGATGTATCTGACATGATTCATAGCTGCGGTACACCCAGAAGAATACAACAGAGTGATTTCATAGCACTGTTAAAATCCATGGCTTTGCTTTGCTTTGTTATCTCCTTTGCACAAAAGGTCTTTTGCACAAGATGTTCTGGGGAACATTCTCAAAGCATGCTGGGATACAGAACGTCAGATTTCACACAAACACGGTTTATTTGTGAATAAATAAAAGGGCTGACTTTCCACTTTACGCCTGATGGTGGCGCCAAACAGCCAGCACGAGTGATTGGAAACCATTTCCTCAGGCATGTTACATTGATCTGTCTCGCTCTCAGAACAGGGACAGAAATGAAGAGTACAAGAGCCTTAATGTTTGACATTAGAATGATTCTTTTCATTTGCTTGGGAAACAGCTCATTTCGAACACAATACACAACACAAACAAACGTCACAGCGAATTAACACACTACACTGTCCACTCCTAACAGCCATCAGATGTGAAGACATGGGCGGATCGGGTTCGAAAACATGTGGATGTAAACAACAAAAGCAGACATAATCAGTAACAAACGAATCGTCAGCACTTTGGAACGCCAAAATGTGGAGCCACACAGGCACAAAACAAACCCTGACTGTCTGGCAACCTTTTTTGCTTTATAAATCAAAGAACACAAAACATAAACCGTTAACTTTCAATGCAAATTATGTTTGTCCCCAAAGAGCCACCATGGACTTCCTGTAACCTGTTAAAGACCTCAGTGTGATATGCATGAGGAGAAGACAGAACCACAGCTCTCATCATATTTCAGAACAGAACCGGAACCCTCACCACAGGGCCGTGAGACTGCAGAGTTTGCCCTGCTTTTACTATGTGGACTGAATAAGATTTGCTTTATTTTTCCAGTGAATTGATTTATAAAATGATCAGGGGGTTAAAATGATCCCCCCTCCCTGCTGAGAGTCTGTCCACAGGTTCAGTATGAAATGAATTATGTTCAGACCACATCAGCTCAGCAGTGCGGCAAAGAATAACTGTAAGACAGTTATTATCAGAGAACCCACCGCATGAATTAACACGATTCCTCAAAACAGATTCATTCTGTGTTTTCCAACCAAGTAGATTTTAATGCGATCTGTAATGCAGACTTTTTGGTTTAAAAATAAACAAGAAACAGTTATTAAGCAAGTAAATAAAACAAATCAGTGTTCAAAACGGTGTCCTTACACCAACGAACAAGGATATGTTTATAATAATGATGTAGTCAATTTGTCAATTTGACTTTAGCATGAGAAAAAGTCCATTGTGGCCTGCAATTTATAATTCAAACAGAGATGGCGACAGAGAGGCAAAAGTTATGAATTGCAGCTTTAAAATGAGAAAGAGTCAACACTTAATTTTTCTTATTTGGAAACTGCTCACTGTGTGTGAGTCACTACGGTGCTCATAACGGTGCCAAACGGCTAAATATGGCCGTCTGTGAAGCTGTGGGATGTTGGCAGAGGGGCTTAAAAAGCAAAACCAAATTTTGATTGACCCTGACACTGTCAAATGGATCATTTAAACATACGACTGCAGTTTTTGCCTGCGCTGTTTTAAAAATACATTTTGCTGACATTAGCATTCGAATGCTGCGTTTAACACACGTTCGTGTTGTCACGAAAATGTCTCCATGTTTACATGAGGGTTACTGCTGTGTTAGATCATATTACTGCTTTTATGTTGTCTAAACAAAATTGTCTATTTCACCAAGTTTGCCTCGGGCCACGCAGAGCGGATTTGACGGATATTTTTCCCTTGTAAGTGCTTGTGTTGAGGCGTACGTAGATTTGGCAGGAACTGAGGGCTGTGGAAAAAGCCTGCTTTGTGTTTTTAACGCAGCAGATTAAATTGGTTTAGACAAGCAATATGCCAGGGGTTCTCAATGTAACGATAGGGCTTTTATTTGGTCAAAACTCTGTCATCAATTTGTTGACATAAATATGCATAAAGATGGGCCAGTTTTTTAATTGCAAACAGACATTTTGGGCCTGATGGCTCAGCCTGATGTCTGAAAAGCTAGTCGGCATGAGTTCTGACTGGTCTCTGAATTGTAAAGAGTGGAGCTAAATGGCTGTTTATGAATTGAGTTGTAATTGAGTTGTACAGTGTAATTACATCCATGAATGAAATGAGCACAGACGAACAAATAATTACTTGGTTGTTGGTAGAAATTACAAGAGCAACATTTTAAGAAGTTAATGAGTGAGCTCTCACCACAGCTGGAGGTGAAAAAGATTAGACCTACAACACACACACACACACACACACAGCGTTTGTTTACAGAGAGACAAGTTTCATTCACATGCTTCCACAATATATTGAAATTCCGTGTATTTCATCACATTCGACACACGCTGACACTTGCACAATAAAGTTATATAGTGCATCATAAAAGCACACGTGAAAAACTCACACGAGAGCTGCATGTCCAGCTGTGCTAGTTGATAAACTTTATAGCGATCACCTCACATCATCTATGTAATGCACGGATGAAAGAGTTTCTCGTCTTATTCTCATACATCTCATAGATTTCAAGCTAACTGCAGCTGCTAATGACTGCAGCCACACCAGCAATAATCACACACACCTGTTTCAACTTTGGCCCTATTTGTTCACTTTCTTAGAAACTTAAAACACTTAGAAACTTTCATCTCCAAATCTTCTTTCAGTTCTGAGAATCTAATAAACAGAACGCTACAACAACCCTTAAAGCAAACATACAAAAACAAACAACAAAGCATATTTTGGTACTATCATACATGACCCTCACAAACACACACACACACACACACACACACTTCTATATACTTCCAGCACTGGATGGTCTCAGTAATTAAAAATCGCTTCGGTTTGGCTGACAATAAACTCTTATTTTTGACCACATGTTGAGATCAATGCTTTTGTACTGCTGTGTTTTGGCTGATGAATGATGGCATCATTGAAAAGAAAAGGTTTACAGGAGTGACCATATGGAGGGAAACATGTGTGTGCGTGTTTTGGGGAGAATTTTTCGACCACATGGGACAGTGACAAACCACAACTTGCCCTCGGCCGTATAAAATGACCCTGCAGAAATCTGTCCTCTCATTGATGACTTCATTCTTATTGAACCTCAAAGTCATCCCAATCCAGCTGCTCTTTATGACTCCATTTCTTCCTTGATTTTCCAAACATTTTAAGCACACAGCCCAATAAAGACCAGCTCCACAATGTGCCTGCCTGTGCCTGCTTAAAATCCCTCAGAAGAGTAGAAAAGTTTTTCACCGTGAAATTAAAATATACCAATCTTATTTTTTATGATATATGGCAGTGTTTATTACAAATGATGTCCGTGCATGTCTTTTGTTTTAAATTCATGTGCCCTTTTAATCTTTAATCAAAATTTTTAATCAAAAAAACAACTCCCCTTTAACAGTCAGTCTAATGCAAGCATTGACACGCCCACTTTTCTAGATCCAATCAATTCCAAGTACAAAAACAAGCCACGCCCCAAGTGTCTCAGTTTCGCTCTGAATTACGTCACAATACTGAAGCCGGGTGGAACTTCCTGTTCACTCAGACTTAAAGGCTTAATTTAGTTTTAAAAAGGCTTTCCTATTTTTAAAAGGACTTAATTTAGTTTTATAGGGTCTCTTTAAGGTTGTCTGTGATGACAGCTGATTGGCTGAAGGATGATGAAACATGACTGACAGTGATGGGGGGTTGTGCCAGTATAGTGCCAGTACTGGGGCAGCCTGAGCCAGTTAAAGGTTCTAATGTGGCAGTGGTTTCATGGTGGTTGGCTTTGAGCAGCAGGAAAGGAAATAAAGGGGCATATAAAACAGGAAGAGAGAGGAGAAGAGTGAGAGAAGGATGGAGACAGGTCAAAAAAACTCTTTTCTCACCATCTATGTTGTAAGATCTGCTTAAATTTGAAGCAAGAAAGAACAACTGCTCTCCCTGTCCTCACGGTTAAATGATTAAACCTGTCTCCATGAAGCTAGGCCTTTTCAAGCGTGTGTGTATGTGTGTGTGTGTGTGTGAGAGCTGGTAAGAAAGTAAGCCAGCAGAAGAAAACATTAAAACGTTCAATGGGAACCTGCTTGTTTATGTACATGGATTGAAATTTTATTTCTTGTCACATTTTCTAATCTTTGTTGACAGGAGCATCATGCACCTATTTTACTGATGCTATAAACATGTGAACAGTAATAAGACGAGCAGAAAGTCCATCATTACTGGACTGACGGATGTGAGTGGTTGATTTCTGCCCCAGCGTTTTAGATAAACACTTCAAATAATCATGCAACATGTTTACCAAAGACACAAATAATGTTTACGGGCACGTGCATGCTTGACATGTGTTTCTTTTTTGGGTGCACACACACACACACACACACACAATGACTCACTACAGCAACACTTTTCACAGTCACCCATTTGATTACTTTAACGATCAACCAATCACAAAGCCCAAAAGATTTCACAGCATAAAAAATATCAAGTCTGGAACTATGACCTGATCGCACATCTAACTACGTGCTGTTGGGAAACTGTATATTCAGTCAGCTTTACTGAAGTGTTTCATATCTGTGCTCTCAATGTGTTCTGTGTGCGTGACCTCTTCTGATGACAACCTTAAGGAAGAGAAAATAATGTTCATGTGTACATAAGCATGCATGTGATCTCTCTCACTTTCCTCCCTCTCTCTTATCCTCTCCTTCATTCATAAAATATCAAACAGTCCAGGTCCCGGAATGGGGCTGCCCTGCGGCTGCCTGACAGCACGGATATTTTCAGTAGGACCTCGTGGTGTTTTTGCAGGTGTCCATGAATTCAGAGAGCTTGTCTGACACAGTATAATTCTATTAGTCCAATACACAGATATCAATATTAGAACCATACTCAGCCAGGGAACACTGCAGTGTGTACTGAACCCATGCCTGAATATTAAACTAGTGTGTGTGTGTACATGTGTTAATGAACTAGTAAAAGATTGACAGAAAAAATAGACACAAAAAATATTGTGTGTGTGTGTGTACCAATTTAATAAAACTAAAGTCTTAATGTGCTGTAGTTTAATGTGCTTAATGTGAAGTCTTAAAGGCCAGCAGTATACCATTACATTCAATTACACACTCGAAAACATCTAAAAGTAAATCTTGCTCTCTGTGTGTGTGTGTGTGTGTTCGCGCACTGATGCGCATGTGCATGTGTGTTTAAGCACTTACTGAAGTGTGTTACTGGTTTCAGTCGTGATGTTGTGCTTCACAGATACTGGGGGAAACAGCTCTCCGTCATTTCCATCATGTTTAATTACTGCATCTTAAAGGAACGCTGCTTCTGCTTCTCTTCTGTTTTCCTGATCCCTTTATCCCTGGAAAACAACCCGGCTAAAACTGCATTCCCGTAACTTTCGCCTCTCTACCGCCATCTCTGTTTAAAACATAAAATAACAGGTTACATTACGTATATTGAAATCAAATGAGGCCAAACTGACATTTTCCAGGAAATTGAGCTCAAAGCTCAAATTATAAATCATTATTATAAGTTAAAAAGAAGAAAAAAAACAGACGCAGAACATAAACTTTCTTGTTCTTTGAGTGGAAGTTTTTTAATTATTATTTTATGAGGTCTTAAAATGTAATTGATTGTAAAATATTCTGCTATATAAAGATTAACCTCAACTGAAGTTTAATGTCATGTGATTATACAAAATAATGATGGCTGAAGTCTTATCTGGGTTACTTACGGAAAGATTGCTGTTAATTTTTAGAAAGTGAGACCCTGGAACTGTATCTTTTCTTCAATGGCTGTTTAGGCTATTCAGCATAGTAAGCTACAGTATCGTTTAAAATTTTCTCCTTATTCATTCCTGTTCCCACTTGTTTCCTCTGAATATCTCCCTCATTCATGATTTTATTGCTTTTGGATTTAAAACGTTCTCTCTGTCTCTTCTCAAGAGAGTTGAATTCCTAAGAACAACACCTGCTTGCTCTGTTTCACTGACTTTCACTGTTTTCTCCAACTTTTCATCTTATTCTCCTCTGCCCCGCAATTCTGACCTGTGATCTCTTTCCCATTCTCTATTCAACACTTCCTCTTCTCGTTTTGCTCTGCAAGAGGGAGTAGTTTTTTGGTACATCATCCGTCTCACGCTAATGTTGTCCCAGAAGGTTTGGGGACCCTCTGACTGGTGTTCATGTTCCCTGCTGTGGGTCTTCAGAGCGAGAAGCCGTTACATCACCCTCTAGAGGCAAAGATGAGTAACTACATCACATTTTTTATTCTCAGCACATATACTTTGTCTGCTATGGTTCATTGATCTTTCCTTAAAACAGTGTTTCTCAATCTTTTATGTCTTATGTACCCCCATAGCCCCATCAGTAGCCCTTTATAAAGACCAAACCAAAATTATGTTTATTTTAACATAAACTGAATATTATTTACCATTATCATTAATCAAGTAAAGGGTTACAGAAATATTTTTCTGGTCCTTAATGTAAGCTGTTAGCACAACTTGCATATATTTGTATTACTTTTGTTTTTTTAGTGAGGAGCTAACTACAAAATAAAACAAACATGACATTAATCATAGCTATTTTTTAATTTCAAATATTATACACACACAAACACACTTGTTTAATAAATAAATCCATTTACATTTTCTTAAAACTAGTCTACACAAAAACAAGCATCTACCTTTACAAAACCTCTTCCATAAACACACATATCCTCACAATTTCTGAAACAAAAAAACCCACATAACCTTTAGTTTCTTGGAGTTTTGATATTTTTAATCCATCCTTAAATTATTATTTTTGTCTTTTAACGTGTTGTTAAGGAAAAAAGACACAATTTCCTAAATACTTTTTGTGGCCACTATATAATTTAGTCACATTAAAATTTAATGAATGCCATAGTATTAGATAACAAAATTTAATTTCAAAGTGTTATTCATTATTCAAAGATGTTATAGTTTATAGTATAGTTTGCGTGAAAGCACACTTTTAAAGAAAACATTATTTACATTTGCAATATATTTTTTCCTTAATTTGGCTTATTACAGACGTGCAACGATATTTCATTCTCAGTTTCCTTCCTTTTAATAATAATAATCACAAATAAACACAGTTGACCTCTGTCCACGTGTACGCGTCTGCACTCGCGCGTCACAGGTCGTAACGCCTGGCGCTTAAATCCAGCGTAAATACCTGCACGTTTGTGTGTCTGCATCCGATCCGTCTCATAAAAAGTGTCATAAATACGGTAAATACATCATTGCATATGGTGCACGTCAAGAAATACTGCTTTTTTCACGGGAAGATTAACTTTATGAATGGTTTTGTGGGTTACGGGTGGTCTGGCGTGTCATTTTATCCTGAATTAATCTGTCTCGCAAGATGTCCTAAAATGTCTCCAGTCCGGTAAACGGTTCCGTTATCTGTCGTTTGCTTATATGCATACACATTACGGCTTACCTATGGGGTCTCTCTCGCTTTCAAAGGGTATTTTTTATTCTTTCCTCCCATATACCAGCGTTCCTCGCGTTGCCACTTCCGCTATAAAGCCCTTGGCTGGCTGCCACGCGGCCATTAGCACCAGCAAAATAACTGTTAACAATATGGTGCCCAGACGCAGCAAATCCGACTCTGGTTTAACCAGCCTGCAGGGTTTGAGTCCTGTGATGCCAGAGGTTATAAGGCGAGGATTAGTAAACAAACGCATTTTACACATGAGTGCAGCCTCATCTGTGCAGTGCGTGTGTAAATTAGGCTCATTTTTTAAGGATTCAGAGCTGATAAACAACGATACAACCCAATTTCTGCAACTTGACTTTTACATTTTGTTTATTGACATTTTAATGCGTTTGTAATTTTGAAAATATTCTATTGCATAAAGTTGCAAATTAGCCTAAATATCTAATGTTGTGTGCAAGGTCGAGTTAATTACGCAGTGTGTGTTAATTGCCCACCGCGGGGTAAAAATGGCAGTTTCTCTGAATTACATCCGCAGGTAAGTTATTATAAGCCACAAAGGCCCGTTATTAGGCGCGTGTCGTTCCGTGAACGGAAAACACTTGTGAATTAAACGCGTTTCAGGTAAACCAAGAACGAATGTATACTCGCGGTGCATAAATAATCATGCTTACATATTCTGTAATGACATGAAAGATACGGAAAAGAAGTACTGCTTTGCAAACGATGAATCTGCAGTCCGAGATTTAATTTTGGGGGCTCAGAAATGGGTATTAAAACTTTTCCCCTGTATGTACTGTATATTTTAGATTGAGACGAGACATTGACCATTCGCGTTTATTTTCCACTCGTCCGGATAGACCCCTGAACAGAACCAGTAACGGGCCCATAACAGCAGAAATAATCATTTTGTCTTTGTCTGTTTTATGTGCGGTAGAAACTAAAAAATCAGCTACGAAAGTAAAAATCAGGCAATTTAAGGCATCTGTTATACAACAGCTGAAACCAAGAATATGGATCAAAACACACATTCGTTGCATAAAATTGTAGTCTTCTGCATAATAATAATAATTATTATAACAACAACAATAATAATAACGGCCTCATAATAAAGTAAAATTAACTTTATAGCCCAAAACGTTTAAATAATTTGTTCAGGAATTTACAAAGAAAACCAAAAATTTCAAAAGAATGCATAATATAGGAAATTTATACAAATACAGTTGTCATAATAATAATAAAACATTTAGAATAGCAATAAGAATAACAGTTGCTTGTTTTAAAGAAACGATTATTGGCTTAATGTGCTGATGATTAGTTTAAAACTGAATTTGGTTTCACACTAACTTTTTTAACCAATGAAAAGTCGATTTGTTAATATAATGATGTAAATTGTTACTGACAAATCTTTTAAGCGTTCAATTACATTACTGTTATAATACTTTAAATTGCATTAACGATTTATAAAAACAAAAACGTAAGCATCTATTATAAAATCTATAATTAGGAGCTTGTCGGAATTTATTAACACTAAAGATATTACAACTTATTCAGAATAAATCATATCAAAATTCTACATGTATATTTCCGCTATTTTTATAAATACATATTTTATATAAAGTTTGTGTAGCTCTGTCTCACCACGTTGAGGCCAAATTTTTCAGCGGTGATTTCTCCTCATTTACTTTATCACACGCTGTACAGATCGACACGATGAAGCCGGTTATTGAAATATGGAAAATATCAGACACTAATTCCTCAAATGATGGTGTATTACACAATGTGCTAGTCTGAATCCGAGCCCCTGTGTTGTCCTCAACTCCTAACAAACTAATAGTCAGTGAACACTGAGGAATGGGGTAGTGGTTAAAATTCACTGGAATGTGATAAGTTATACACAAATAGTAAATAATTATGTGTAATAAAATGTATTTCCGTTCAGCATGCTTAAATACTGGTGCTTGGTACTATGTAGTATTATATTTATTTATTACATTTTATATTCTGTACAAATACTAATAGCCTATACAATAAAAAGAGAAAAATGTTATGTTAAATATTCGGTCTCATAATTTTAGTGATGATTGTGGAGGATTTGGGATATGCGTAAAGTCACGCGTTGACATGCGCACTCTTTCTGTCAGGTTTGTGAAATGTATATAATAAATGTATATATGTGTATGTGTGTATATAGACACTACAGAAAGTATGGATGTGTATAGGACTGCTCCATATGTGCTCTATCACATGCGCATGGCATTCTCCATATGGCCGGGCATACAGTAATTATATGGTCCAAACGGCGGGTAGATTGAGACTGTGGAGAACTGTATAAAACATCTACAACATGCTCTGAAAGTCAGTAGATCAATTTATTGACTATTAATTTTTATGCTTTTAAAATGAAAAGCGTTTCAAATCATGATAAAGCGACTTGTCCTACCTCACCTCGCTTAAAAGACAAAATAATTATAAGACATTGTTTTTTTAATTTTTTTCAAGATCTTTTAAATTGTTTCTTTACATTTTTTTGCATCACAAGTGGCCAATACTTGCAATGAAAATAGTAGTACATAACAGCAACGGTATTTGTTTGGGGGATTTATAGTGCCAGGAAATTGTGTCTATAGTTGTAAAACTAAGAGCTTCTTGGGGACTTGTATGAAGAAACCGTAGACTGCGTGTCTCGCGTCAGGTTAGTTTGACATGTCTCATTACCGGGTTGAATAACCCCGGCCTCGCGCGCATGCAGGGGTAGATTTGGTAATAATTCTGCATGATTGGCTCACACGAGGGCTGGTGGGCAGGAAACGCGGAAGCATGCGAAGCATGTGCAGCCGCGGTGTGAAAATGATCGCAATGCCGCGAGCATGACCGGAGCTCGGTGAGCCCGAGATGATTCATTCAGCCGGGGCGCTTTACCACACATGGGCGGAGCGCAGGATGAAACTCTGCGTGCCTATTGGCAGAAATAATCTGTGATTGACGTGGAGTAGAACCGCCCCCTTTCCTGCCCTGGTTATTGGCACTTTAACCAACCCCTGCCACTGGCTCTGTGTCTGTGCGCGTTGACAGACCGATCAGACTGTTTCAAATAGGCTGTCGCTTTGTTTTCAGGATCTTTGGCCTGGCATGCTTTGTAATGTCACTGGCCACTAGCTAACTAGCTGTTTGACTAACGCAATGCTAGATTAAGTGTTGTTGCGAATGCACTACTGGTGAACTTCTCTCTCTGCGCGAAACATCTCGGCCAATCTGTCCACTCGGTTTGCAACCATGGCTGAGAAGCGAAGGTCCCCGTGTACCATGAGCCTCAAGGCGCACGCATTCTCCGTGGAAGCGCTCATTGGCACGGAGAAAAAAAGGAAACTGGAGGAGGACAACAACGAAAACTGCTTTGAGGACGAAAACGACGTGCCGAACCTGACAGACAGTTCGCAAACCCGGGCTGGGAAAACTTGCGCCAGTGAGACAGACTGTCCAAGCGACGGATCCCGTAAGTACTAAACCAGCAAGCATACAAACAATACTAGCTAAAACTAGTTGAAACAAGATTAGTTTTGGGTGATAAGCAGGCAAAAAATAAACACAGGCGGGTCTAAAACAAGTCTATGTTGGAAATGCGCTCAGTGGGCATTGGCCAATGGATAAGGACAATACTGTACAGGCATTACTGCAAATATGAAGTGTTATTTATTATTTTCATTATTTAATAACGATGTTTTTTTATTTAAGAATATTACAAAATAAATACGGAACATAATTAAGAAAAGGAAAATGCTTTCATGTAAATAAATGCGGAAAATGTCAATAAATGGTTCAATAGAAAATACCTCCGTAATTTAGTCATTTTTCTGTCAAGCACTGTCCACAACAAAGATGAGGGATAAAGTAAAACACAAAACAACATAGTTATGAGTCTCATAAATATGGGCACTAAGAGAGTGACTAATCTATTCTGTGTTTATGAGTTTGGCCACAATCATAAACACTCAAATCGTAAATGCTTTTGGATGAATAAAAGAAAAAATAGCCTGGAATAAAATGTAAAAAGTCAGCTCTCTTTTAACGCTTCTTACAATCAACATTTTAATTCTGTTGTTTTGAATAGGCATTTTCTCAATCATTACTGTAAACACAAATAAGCTAAAATCAAAAAACAGTAACCAATAATACAGCCGAGCAAAACTGCTGGTGCGTTTATTTTAAATACAAAATGTGTTTTCAAAGCTGTATAATCACTGGATAATATATAATAATGTATAATCGCATTAATGTTTAATTTATATTTACACTGAAATAAATAAAAGCCTATAAATACAGTGTTTATTGACCCAGTTAAAGATTATCGTACGGTATTGAACGTAATAGTTTGTGCCTATATCTTTGAGTTCAGATATAGTTTGTACCCCTTTTTACTTTACACGTTATTGCAACGACAACAGTCGTTAGCATGGCCATACAATTTTACTGCAGTCATAACCTTTGCAGTATGTATTACTCAAGCTAACATCTTGCTGTCTTTCTCAGCGGAGTCTGAAGACGTGTTGCTGGATAGCCCACGACCCGCATCGCAGGACTCACAGGTCCTCGGACCATCAGGCTCGAGCTCCGGGGAGGAGATGCGCGTGGACCTGCAGGGCTCAGACTTATGGAAGCGATTCCACGAGATAGGAACCGAAATGATCATCACTAAAGCCGGCAGGTGCATCACTACAAACACACTTTTTTATATTTATTGATAATCGCTAAATTATTTTCCAAACCAAATCCAGGATTTGTATATTTTGCAAATTGTTGTGTTGTAAAATATAATTATATTTCTTAGTAAAGTAATGCTTTTAATTTAAAAACATTATAGAACACATTTTAATTCTTAATTTAAAAATGCACTTATAAAATATAGATCTGTAGCCTATAGCTTAAAAGGCATTTTTGCAGGATGTGAAAAGATATGAACTTAAGTTAAATCATGCGGAGCCATAAAAATATTATGATATTACAGTCAGATAAATTAACAATGCAGAAACGTTTCAAATCTGGATTTTGCATTAATACAAATTCGTATCTATATACATTTTTATTTTATCCCAGGCGGATGTTTCCCGCGATGCGTGTTAAAATAGCGGGATTAGATCCTCATCAGCAGTATTATATCGCTATGGATATAGTCCCGGTCGACAACAAACGGTACAGGTGAGTAATTCATTTACATTTATTTACTGAACAAATGCTTTATTTACTTAACAAAGCGACTTAAAAAAATGAGAGAGAGCATTTCACATATTGCACTAAGACCCAATTCATTCTCCAGACATTTATAACCCCAACTAGGCCTGTTGTAAATACATTTTAAAGAACAAATGAGTCTAAATGCGCTCCAAAATGCGAACATAATGAACACTTTGAACAAACCATGTCCGCAAATGGCGCTTCAAGACCTTGTTGACATGTTCGGTTCAGCCTTTTGCGATGCCCTTTTGGGCGCGTGACCTCCAGGACCTGAAGGTCATGCGACAACTGCAGTCAAAACAAATAGCGTATAGTTAGTTAGTGTAGTTAGTCATAGCGTGTTAGTTTACGTCGGACTGCTCTGTGCATCTGACCAATGTTTACAGCTGCGACTCTAACGTTTATTTTTGCATGCTTTTTACAGGTATGTCTACCACAGCTCAAAGTGGATGGTCGCGGGCAACGCCGATTCTCCGGTTCCGCCGCGCGTCTACATTCACCCCGATTCGCCCGCTTCTGGTGAGACCTGGATGCGTCAAGTTATAAGCTTCGACAAACTCAAACTGACCAACAACGAGCTAGACGACCAAGGCCATGTAAGAGAACCTATTTTATTCATGCATCTCAAAGAAATTGAATACTGAATTATAAAAGAAGAAAAACTGCATATTTCTGGTCTCCAGAAGAGACCATTGAGTGTTTATACATGCAGCCTTCATCAGTTAATTAGCAGACTTTCATAATTTCCTTCTGTGGCCCTGAAATAAATTAAATGTTGTAATTAGACAACTCTTTTCATGCACCTCATGCACACATGCAAGCCATTGTCGCCCGGTGTGCATTTTGTTTTGCTGTATTATTTTAAAGGGCCAAACATGTTCTAATGCAGAGGGTTGTAAACAAACTCAATTGAAAGCATCCCCAGGGCGAGGCAGTTAAAGGCCCGTTTGCCCTTTGAAAATAGAGGCATGTGTGTTTTTATTGAGGTAGAAAACTGCTTTGGTAATTCCTCTGTTTCCCACTCTAAACACGGATGCGCGGTGTAATGTTTTCCAGATTATCCTTCACTCCATGCACAAGTACCAGCCTCGCGTCCACGTCATTCGTAAGGAGTGCGGCGAGGAACTCTCGCCCGTAAAGGCGGTTCCCACAGGGGAGGGTGTCAAATCGTTCTCTTTCCCGGAAACTGTCTTCACAACGGTGACTGCATACCAAAATCAACAGGTAATTTCTAACGCAACCTAGCCTCGCCTCTCGTAACGGTCCAACGCATGGCTTGCAAAATCATAATAGTTGCAACCAAGGGTCAGATTGCACCTAGAAATTAAACGAAGAGAAAATTGTAGGTCTCGGTGCCTTTTCACTTTATTGGATTGTATTACTGCAGCTTGAATTTTATATAACAAATGCACATGGAGGAGAACCATATCTGCCACAAGAAAAAAAAGAAATATTTGTTTGGATAAGTCAAAACATGCAGGGCTCAACTGGCCTTTGATGGGCATAAGCTAATGTAACTGCTCCAGAGAAAAATTATAAAACAGTTTTAAGAAAAAAGCTTTGATGTGTTGAAAAGTAACAGAGGTTTAAATAATCATGTTATTGAGTTACAAGGAAGACAAAATTGAAAAGTAAACACCCATTGGACGGAATCTACCACACGGGACCTATTTAAGAGTTGTTTATTCATGCATTATTGAGGCCATTTGACTCAAAACTAGCTTACAAAATGTTTAAATACTTTACTCTGACCATCCTTATTAACCATGAGATGGAAACCTTTAATACAAGAGACTTTTTGACTGCTCACAGAAAATGTGTTTAAAGTTTGAAAGCTGCTGTATTGTGACAAAACATTTTTGTTTTAAAAAACTCGCTGAACTCTCTTATTTAGGTCACACCACCGAGTTGCATTTTATTATTATTTTTGATTGATTTACATGATTTATTATTGAAATAATTAAACAAATTGCCTGAAGCAGCTGGAGTTTTGAGGGCTCTTGTTCTCTGCGCTCATAGATCAAAGACTATAAGAGAAAGAAAGACTATGCAGCACCCCATAAAGAGCAATTTATTTATAAAGAAATGACTTACATATGTGTTTATTTAGGGATATTTATTAACATTCCTGTGCCTGTAATTTAGAACCGATTGACGAATCGCAATGGTGGATTTTATTAGCCTCCAATACGACTTAGCTTAACGCCTTTATTTTGAAAGTATAACAATTTACCTAAAGAAAAACTACTGTATGAAACCTGCCCATATTTTTGACAATATTATGGTCCTTGTGATTTGGTTGTAATAAATACTATTTGATATTAAACAGTGAAAAAGTATTAGAAAAAGTATTAATAGTTTTTATTTAAAGTTTAAAACTTTAGCTTAAAACTTTATCATTTTCAAGTTTTAGAAATGATGTCATCCATTTGTCTGGGCTTACAAAAACAACACAGGCTCGCTGTCTCGCACACACATAACACACGGAAGCAAAAAGCTTATAAAATAAACCCACACACATTGCATTGTGGGATAGGGGTCAGCGCAACCAGGTCAGGGATTTTGGCATTACAGGCTTTGGGTCAGTAAGGAGAATGTTTTGTGTGTGTATCTTTTACAGATAACAAGGCTGAAAATCGACAGGAATCCATTTGCAAAAGGCTTCAGAGACTCTGGAAGAAATAGGTAAATACAGTCAATTCTTTATACGTATGGATCTGTCTTATACATTTGCCCTGCAAAAGCTTTAATTAGTTCTTAGTCCACAACATTCTGTGTCTAATTTTACTACATTTAAACTCCATCGCAGTTGCTTTTCTCTAAAGTTTTTTATTTGATTACATTTTTTCTCTCCCCTCCCCTTCTGACAAAGTTACTTCAGAAGTTACTAACATTAAAGGATTATCAGATAGTTGTTTATCCTGAAAGCAAAATCTTCTTTTAGCCAAACAAAAAATACCACCAGCATTCCAGTGAGGCCCAGACAAAATAAACAACAACAGCGTCAAAAGCTGTTATTTCGCGCACAAAAAATAAACATAAAAAATACAACACAAAATACACAACACAATAAAAATAATCTCCGTCTTCACATAAAATGAGAGAAATACACAATAAACGCACAAACAGGAAATGAAGGCCGTGTCAAAACGAGGCTCGAAAACTCAGCGGGGAAGTTTTACTCCGCTCATTATTTTTAAACGAGAGCGATTTTAACACCCCGCTGAATCACATTAGACCACAGACATCCATTTCTCCTCCACTGCTCAGCGAGGGCTCGTAGCACAAACTGACCCCGGGCCCCGCGCCTCAGCCTTACAGGAAAAGTTAAAGCAGTTTGCTAAACAAACTCGGCCACTTGATATCTCAAGTGGTGTGGCTGATAAAACTGGGCCCGAAACAAGTTGAGGCATCTTGTGTGAATTATCGCCTGAGTGGTACGGTGGAGGGGGTGGGGTAAAGTCCACGCTAACAAGGCGCACCCAGCATTGCCATTACTTCCAGAAAAAAGCAAGAAAATACCCCCCTCTCATTTCTTTCTCTCTCCTCGTAAAGCTTTAACTGTGGCTTCCTGCACTCTACGTCTGATCCCAGCGATAAACCTATGTGAAAATAATTATAGCCCTGCCATCACACACACACACACACACACACACTTCATGTTCTTCATTACCTGCTTTACTGCCTAAATCTATACTGATAAGGAAAGGACCTAGCCCCAGCTAACAGGGAACGTCCAGGGAACGTTGGCTAACATTCTCTCCCTAAAGTTCTCTCAGAGTTATCAAAACATTCTTGCAGTAATTCAAACTTTTTAATGTTATATATCATGTATCAAAAACATTATTCTTAAGTTGTTACTGGAACGGTTTAAAAAGTTACAGAATTAAAATGTTTGAATAATGTTCTTATAAACCAAACATCATATCCAGGTTAATGCAACGGCTAAAAAAACCCAGAACATTTTAAACGTTCCTTCAAAATTAAAAAAGTATATATGGTTAACATGCTTACAGTTAACTTACAGCTGTTAGCAGAGGTTAGAAAGGTTAGCTAGCTACAGTACTTTACTGCTTGTATCGTTACTGAATCACAATCTTTGTTGTGTGTTGTGTATGCCTGTATGTTGTGTGTTTAATAAACAGGTGTGACTCATCAAACTGTACTGATCAGAAAGATGTGTGTGTTGTAGGATGGGACTGGAAGCTCTGGTGGAGTCATATGCGTTCTGGAGACCATCACTGAGGACCCTGAC
>JAZGTK010007367.1:0-19479 GCA_036877625.1 Ambastaia sidthimunki | reverse complement strand
TACAAACTATGAATAACAGCGATTGGCTGTTTTTTCAAGTTCAACCGCAGCTTTCAACATTCTTTAAAAAGCAGGAAACAGAAAGTATGATATTTACTTGATTAGTGTTTAAAGGCAGTCCTATGACATAACAATATGTTAGAAATATAAATAAAATAATATCTCTATTTTCATCTTTAACGCCCTCACCGTGTCTTAAGCAAACTTTTGTTTGCTTAAATTTAAACCATGTTAAACTTTTTTAGAGTTTTTGTGCTAACAGCCACAACATGATACGTGACATGCAACAGCAGAATCTATTTTAGAAACAGTTTCTATTTCTGTGACGTTGCAGCTGATGATACAGTTTAATTAGTATCATTTAAAGGATTTATTTTAAGCTGTATATAATTGGTCAAGATTTGCACTCTACAGCGTGTAGTGTGACGGCACCTTAAAAGCTTTGGAGCGCTGAAAAGAGTAGAACTCAAAAATGGTCATTTATTGAAACTCATTTATTAAAGCAATAAGCTCTATAAAGCTGTGACTAATAGTGAATTCAGAACAAGGTATGAAGAAAAAATCTAAGTCAGCAGCTACCAGCAACTGTTTGGTTACTAACATTCTTCAGAATGCTTGAAGACATGAGGCTGAGTAAATGATGACAGGATTTTGGGGCGAACTGCCAAATTCAAGATTGTTTTGTCTATGGCATTTTTAAATGTATGTTTTGTTTTGATGGTACAAGTTCATTTACTAAAATGTATTTTATTAGTTTAAAAATGAAACAAATTTTGTCATTGTGTAAGTTTAGCTACAGTCCGCCTTGTATTATTTGTATTTCAAAATGCTTGTACTACAAAACGCTTGTATTACTTGTATTCGCCTGAGCTCTGCAGATGTTTTGCTAGTGCTGATGTTTTGCTTGAGTCATTATTGATATTTTTAGATCGCTGGTCCGGCTGAATGCTGTAAACACATATATCGACCGAATTAAAGTCACAAGGGTGTTCAACAGAATTTGGGGTGGGATATCAAGCCACCTTTGTCCTGTTTTGACCTTCACTTTGGCTTATTCGTAAAACATTGCGTCCAAGGTTGAGCTCATGGTGAAGATTAATAGCCCCTTTAAATGCCTGTGGTCCTGCGCTGCATGGACTTATTTTAGTGAGAAATCCCTGCATGAGCAACGCCACTCGCATCTTTCTTCATATTAATCGTTGCTCTGTTCTTTAAAGAAGCAAATAACTTTCTCACACATAGTGGTTAAACCTTCACTAGGATGCATTTGTGTAAATAAAATTTTTCTTGACAAACAACTATTGATCATGGTATTAGCATTCAAAAGTTTTTTTGGCAAAATAATTTCACGTTCAGAAACAATACAGTCTCACAGAGAATTATTTTTGGTAAGAAGAAACCGGGTGGTGAGGAATGGTGTCGTGGCCAAATTTCAGCGCTTGTAATTAAAAGGTACATAACAGATCAGTGTTCAAAACCTTCTCCTACTTTTCCCCCATTCTTAAAGGTACGTTTATAATTATGATTTAAAATTTGAGCTGTCGGGTCAAATTATAAATCATAAATTTGTGGGTAATGTCAGCCTGTCCTCATTTGACTTCCACATTTGTAAAGTATGTAAAACAACCTGCAATTTTATGTTTCAAACAGAGATGGTGACAGAGAGGTAATCTTGCACCTTTAATATTATTGAAAGGATGGATCAACAATGTTTTTCAAATGTTTCAAATGCAATCATAGAGAAACTAATATAGACCTAACAGCAACTTATTGCTACAGTAAGCCCACGTGTGACATTTAACGAAGGTCGTTTGTTGTCTTCAAATGGTGGAATTAAAATATAATCAATCAAACCTCACCAAGCATAAACTCTCACAAAAAAATATCCTTCACTTATAGAAATGTGAATGAAAACTGAATCAGGTGTAATGAGGCAGAGCAAAAGGCAAAAGCGGTTTTGATAAATATGTAAGATTAAGTCCATAATTATGAAGAAATGTGCTTTATTATTTAATTATTGAAGAAGTTCAGTGTTTTCATTTACTTTATTTTTCAATGCAGTTTGAATATTACTTCTATAATTTATTGGGTGACCACTGTACCATAAATCTACTTTTTCAGTGTTGTAATATAAATGCACATTTATGTTATTTTTAGTATGGTCCAAACAAATTGCCAAACCAAACATTATTTAGTTTACTAAAAAATATTACTTTTGATGTATTTAAATATTTAAGCAGGCCTGCTTTTTAGTATTTCTTTTTTTTATTTTAAAGTATTTCGCTTTTTAGTATTTAGTATAAGTTCTCGTTAAAACATTAAGGAAAAATTAATAAAACATTACCAAAACTTTTCAAGGACTCTGTGGAACCTGCCTGCATTCTGGAGTGGGTGTAGCACCAGAAATCACTGTGATAGATGAATTCTTACTGCTAACAAAGTCTCAGCTTCTCTGTTCGCTATATCATGCCTGAGTCACGCTAGCGATCAGCCTGAATTGTAGCTCATGTGCTTGTCACAGCATTGACACGGGCTAACAATGACAGCTCCAATCGTTTGTCCATCACGAGAACTTCAGACTGAACCTCATCAACAAATCACTGTACTGTAGCAGTAGATCTACATCCTCCTATTACCACCAAGAATTCACTGTAGTAAATACTGCAGGGCTCAAATGAGGATGGAGCAACATTTCCCCGTATGTGTGAGTTACTGCTCTCCTCAGTGCACAGATGTCAATATGTTTCAAATTCTGAAGCAGCAATGTGGTAGAAGAATTTTGTGGTTCATTCTTGTTGTCATGATGTGTTGTTTATGTACACACACACACATATATAGACAGATTGTGTTGTGGGTTTTGCTGTGACACATTGCCCCGGTCACCACTGTTGTAGCTGCTGGTGATTTGTTGCACTGTGGCCTTGCGATCACTGTGAAATCCTATGTGTACTATTTTAAAATGTGTGTTGTCTGTCTGTATAAGTGTGATCTTAGTGCTCTATATATGAACACACTAGTGTTTGAAGCAAGTGCCTCAAACCCATCATCCTCTCTGCCTCAGGGATGGATATCAGTCTGTTAAGTGACTGATGATGGGCATTTTCAAAGTCTGAGCTTGATGAAGACCCGCGTCAGCTACTAAGAAAAACTCCATCAAATCACTTGTTGTTTTGTTTTCACGCTTGTGTTCCCGAGTCCACTTTTATTAGGGAAACTGATGCATTAGCCTGAGATAGTCTGTCAGACACGCTCTTCATCATAGCGGCTTTTGTGAGGTACTTCATTTATACTTCATTTATTTGTGAAAGGCAACTTACCAAGTATTATCCTCTTTTATGTGTGTGTTTTTATAGGTCTGTCTTAAAAAGTGATTTATGCCTTCACTATAAAAGAGTAAAAGTAGAACGTTATAGTCTGCCTGTTTTTGTTTTTACCTCAGTTAACCTCGACCGGCTGAGTTTCTGAAATGGTCTAAATTTCATTTATCGTAAATGTCAATATTTTTAGCTATAAATTTTTCACAAGATCTTTTTTAAAGGCAATATGTTCCTTTTTTTCCAACCAGCTTAAAGCTGCTACCTTGTCTCAACCAATGGCGTGAGTGAACATCGAAGCTGACCACTGGCAAAAAAGGCTTATACTCTCGCTTTCTGCTATTGGTCATTCAAACAGATAGCCCCACCCCTAACTCACACCATTGGTTAGGGCATATATATACAGTATATATTTGATTAACATATATAAATAGGATCATAAGGACTCTAGCATTTGTTTAATACAGAACACATCTTAGGCCAAACAATCACAAGTGGGAAATTGATACAGCCTCTCCACCTCTGACAGAAATATTGCATTACAAATTGTCCTAAATTACACAAAACCCCCTCAGTGAAACTAGGTGTTATGTACTTAATGTTGACTGGAATATGATAAATATCGCAAGCTTTTATTGCCTGTGGCCTTCTCAGATGTTGTTGAAGTACTTAACAATGATTCACAGCAATTATGTCAAAACAAAGGTCAGAGGTTGTGTAAAAATTCAGAGACATCTAAGTGTGCCGTTCCAGCTCAGAAGTGAGAATTTTAAAGTAAACCCAGCAGGGTTCTGTAATGTTTCTCTGCATAGAAATCACAGTGTAAATGAAAACAGCTGACAAGCAGAAAAGCTTTTCTGTAAGTGTCAACATGCACGGCATCTACATGTTTCCTAGAAGATACACTCGCAGTGCTGAGAACTTCCTCAAAATGCCTTTAATGCATGACAAAAAAAATGAGTATAGAAATTAAAGCAAGAGTTGTTTAATATTTCATAAAGCTTCATATTTTATAAATAATTGTTTTTCTCCCAAATTGTTCTACATACCATCATTCTGTCATTCTGTAATGTGCAGCTGTAAGCCTCTGACACACTATCAGCGTATATTAGAAATGATTTTTATTATATTTTTATTTTATTTAGAAAAATAATCATTAGATGAATAAATGATAGATTATATTTGTTGAAATAATAAACATCTATTGAAATATTAAATATTTATAAACATTTCTAAAAATATTCTAATATTTAAATTCTAATATTTATTAGTACAATATTTATTAAAATATTTGCACACTATTTATTAGAATTGTTTTTAGAATGTTCTAATTTGGATGCCAAAAGGTGACAGTTACCAATAACGGTATATAAGATGAGACTGTTACATGCCTATATGTAAGAGAGAGAGAGAGAGAGCGAGAGAGAGTGAAAGCGGAATCCATCCCTTTCCTGATCTCATCTGAAATTCCCTCTGAAGAGGCAGACGACCCACTTGAGCCAAATTTCATTCTGCTCTTCCCTACAGCCTGACTGGCTGCTGAGGCCATAACACAACTTGATTTTGACAAGGAGCCAAATGAAAGGTTGGAGGATGTCACAGAGCATGAAGCAGCCTGACAGCGCAATCGGCAGCTGTTGGCGGCCTGTTTTCAGACCTCACTTCTCAAACAGCTCAATAAAGGCATCAGGGTCCCAGAGGTGTGTATGTAAGTGATGTCACGCAAGCAGCCGTGCTGTTGTGTTGAATAAAAGCACGGCTCTGATCCGGCTGTTGCTGATCACAGATCTGCACATCGTTTTCTTCTGTCACTAAAAAAGTTTCAAAGTAAAACATGCAACACGCAAGCAACAGACAGACTGAAACAGAGCATGTGAGTGGAGTGACAGCAATTTCCTATTCAAAGCATCAAAGCAGTAAACACTCTGGCTTTTCAATATCCAGTTCCACACGCACTGCTGAGAGAAGCTCTGAGCAAGAGAAACACAGACTGACCGACTTAAAAAAACTGGTCTTTGCTCCAGGCAATATGACAAAACATTGCATGACTTGAATACTGCTTACACAGCAGATATCTGCTCTGGAGCACAACAAACGCAGACAAGCGTGAGATACTAAATATCAACTTGGCCAATCAACTAACAGGATCCAACGTAACTGTTGGCGAGCCTGTTTTTCTTTTCTGTTTTCACCTCAGTTAACTTCATCCAGAAAATAGCACAAACAGCGCCCTCCGTAAGTATTGGGACAGTAAAGAAAACATTGTTTTGTTTGCGGTGGAGTCTAAAAAATCTTTTATGATTTAAAGACGAATTTGAGGCAAAAGTACAGCATGTCAAATTTTGGTTGGCTGTTTCAACACAAATGTTTTACCAATTTAAAAGAACAGCAGAGTTTCATCCCTCTATCTGTTGTGAGCTGTATTGAGATAATTGGCTCACAGTTGTGTTTCTGAGTGATCAACTGTGTCCTGTTGTATTATTTCTTCACACACTAAAAGCAGAGAGTGTGTAGTATCAGTTCTGTCTATTGCTTCTGCAGTCTGAGTCTTGTATTCGGTGAGAACACACATAAGATAAAGGCGAGAGAGCTGATTCTCCACAAAAAATGTCCAAAAATGTGACACTCTTTACTCTTTATCTTTTAATCATGAAAGATTTTTTGACTCCACAGCAATTTTTCTCTACTTTCCAGTACTTATTGAGGGCACTGTATTCTTGAAATGTCTTGTACATTGGATTAAATAGAAGTTTTAAAAAATGCATAAATTTTAATGTTTTAAGCATTAATCTTTCAATAGGTCTTCTTTAAAGGCAATGTGTTTTTTTTTCTTGTAGAATGCTTTAAACCAGACCAGGGCTTGTTGTACTATCTTTTTTTACTATACTAAATATAGATTCTTTCTTCAGTTTTAGCAATGCCGCTTGTTCATAAAGGGTCACATATGCAATAACAGGGTCATATATCTCTGAACTGAAAACACAGCACGCAGACTCATAGCACACAGATTTACAGCTCAGTCTTTCTCACCTATCAAGGTCCTTTTTTGCCTCATGAATCGAAGCAGCCAACCATTGGCATTGGGTGATATTATACTGCTTTTGATGGGCTCTCCAAGCCTCATCCAGGAAAAGACAGGTGGCTTTAAAGCTAAAGTCCTGCCATTAAACGCCCAACACTATGATACCCTGACCCTTGACCTGGATCTCCTGATATGAAGCCACGTGTGAAGCTACTGTGAAGATATTCAAATCTGTTTCTCCAGTGTTTGCATTGTTTGCACAGTTGCTTGTTGACTGTAAATGAGGATGAAAAGGTTAAGGCAGTCCACAATGTACTCACAAGGAAACAGTCTCAATTGACAAGCAAACCACCTTGAAATAAATTAGCAAGTTATTAACATTGCGTATATGGTATCACAGATAAGAAAGGGGTTCGTTGGTGCTATCTGAACACCTCCAGAAGTTCCTAAAAACTTTGCAAGGTTACTTCTACTAAGTTTGACATAGGATATTGTTGCATACAGATTTTCATGATGTTATCACCAGTCTGATCATTAGCAGGCCCCTAAATTATACAGTATAATTTTCTGCACTAAGGTCAATGCTTTTAAAAAATAACAGTAACTCTAAAAAATAACACCAGACTCTTAATTTAACACAATTGTTTGATTTCACTTTATTCCCATTATTGCTGCATGCGTACCGCATTCCTTTCAGGTAAACAAGAATATAACAATAGCAAAACAATTTAAGTCATCTATTGATTTCATAACATATTAGTTAGAAACACTATTACTGGACTTTTTAGTTTACCATAGTTTAGTTTTTTCATCATAAACTTTCTTTTATGTTTTCTTGATATTTCCGTACCTTTTACAAGATTAATCTCCCACAATGCCCACCCTTAAAAGAACTGAGAAATTTTCTTTGTGTTTGTTTGCTCAAATGTTTTCTTCAATCATCATTACTGTGGTAATAATACACTAAATTAAACTTCCTGGCCTGTTTGCATTACCAGCCCAGTAGATGCCAACATGTCATTTGCATTTGAAAATATATGCATGTTAATTATCTGTATTAACTGTTCTAAGAAGATAAATGTTGGGTGAAAGAATTTTTCTGTAGTGTTATGATAAATTAATGTATATACTATATGTAGAATTGAAGTACTGTTAATTAGGTACGGTTAATAAAGTAGAATTAAGTACTGTTCATATTGAAAATATTTTGTTCAGATGGCCGTGCTAGTTGTTTAGAAGAAATCAATATGAACGCTTGTATGCTATTAGCAAGTTTACATCATGTTGCCATTATCTGGCTGTTTAAGTGAATTGTTTGCCATTTGTATTATGTAGCAGAAACAAGACAGAGAATAAAAGCATTCACAGAAACTGCATCAGTTTTTTAGCCTTTGGCTAAAATCAATAGTGTTTATCTCCTGAAGGCATCAGAACTTTGTAAACTGTCACAGAAAGATGTTGAATGGTGTTAAATGGCAGTGCTTATTTATGAAGGGGGAGGTTATGAAAAGACATTAAAAAGAGATGGAACTACTTGAACTGGTAAAGTTATGAATCTTTTATGTCCAGCAGTTCTGACTTTTTGAGCGTTTGCACATTGGAGAAATCAACCAAAGCTTTAAAACAGGAATTTATATCCCTGTCTACTTTACGTATAATTGCCAAAAAAACAAAGCATAGTGTTCAGAATATAGTTGCACTTATGAAAAATACACATCAGAGCCACAGCCTAGTTAGTGCTTAAGCTCAACACATTAAACTGTGGTGCCCACATGGGTGCCTGTCTGGCTCTTAAACCCATTTTAAGTGCTCTGAGGGCAAACGATAGCGAAAGTAGGGCGGTTACACCCGCTGCAGAGGGGAGTGTCGCATAGACTGGGCTCCTATCCCAGGTGTCAAATATAAAGCCATCATTCCACAAAACAATGTGGAACTGCGATGTATCTCTGAAACTGTTGGCAGGCAGATGCCACCACAGTCTTCCAACATCTGACACAAATTGCAGTCCTAGTTTCTCCTGAAGGACAAATGCTTCACTGACAGTGAAAACTTCACTGACATTTCCCGCAGGTACATTTATAAATACATCAGCATTTTTTAACTGCTAGTTTAGCTGAGTTTAGTCCTCAGATCAAGCACTTTACAGTTTATTAGCTCAAACATGTAAGTACAGTTAGAAGCTTAAAAGTGATTTGTAAAAATTGTAAAAGTTGCTCTGTTGTGGAGTCAAGAAATCGTTTATGATTAAAAGATGAATATGAAGCACATGTACAGAATGTCACATTTTTGAACATTTTTCACTGTTTTCTGTAAGGTCAGCTCTCTCGTCTTTATCTTATGTGTGTTCTCACCGAACACGACTCAGACTGCAGAAGCAATAGACAGAACTGATACTACACAATGCTAAACAAATAATGCAATAGGACACAGCTGATCACAGCCAAAAACGTACGTTAGATAGAAGGAAGAACTCTGCTGGTCTTTTAAATTACTAAAACATTTATGTGTTAAAACAGCCAAATAACAAAATGTACTGTTGCCTAATGTTATCTTTAAATTATAAAAGATTTGTTGACTGCACAGAAAACAGAACATTTTCTTCTTTGCAGGCCCAATACTTACAGTATGGAGGGCACTGTATAAAATAACATATTTACATTTATGCATTTGGCAGACGCCTTTATCCAAAGCAACAGTGAATTCAAGGTATACATTTTTATCAGTACTTGTGTTCCTGGGATCAAACCCTCAACCTTTGCGCTGCTAACGCAATGCTCTACCAGTTGAGCTACAGCAAGACAAACACACCAACATTCTTATATTAAATATTACTACTGTAAAAACCACTGCAATTATCAATCTTTTATTGAATTTATTGCAGATAAAGAAGACTGTATCAGCACTTTTGCCCTGTGTAGTTTAACTTTTGGGGGAAAGATATAAGATATCTCGTATGTTAAATTATTGGACTTTTTCATATTGCTTGCCGTTTGTTAGCCATGAATTATTATCAGCTAATGATTTATCCAAAGTCTCCCAAAGCCATTAATATCACACTAAAATGGATGGTGTGAAGCTAATTCTTTTTCTCTAAATTATTTATTACACCTGACTGGTAATCCTTAAGCCATGTTTAGTTTCTCATTTATATGATTTGAATGAAATTATCCTAATAATCATCACTGAGTCGCAATATAAACTGTATGACCTTCTTTTGCAAATGTTGTTCATTTTGCTAAGAAGTTGCTTGGTGTGAAAATCTCATCATTTACAGTATAAACATACAACATATAAGAGAATAGATATGAGTCAGGACAATGAATTTGATTCACATACTGATGAAATAATTTGTGAATGCACTAAAAGTTGCTTTGCACAGAAGCGCCGGCCTGATGCATAAACGTAAATGTATGCAGACATTTTGAATTAGCATAAAAGTTTTGACATGTTATCTTTACAGTAAGAGGATTATAAAAAATGCAACTTCATAAATATTGTTAGCCTTATACATATTATGCTTTATTTATGCAAATGTAACAAAACTGACACACTGTGACATTATTTAAGACGTTATTTTAAAAGAACCGTGGCTAATTTAAGACTTCATCCATAAGTGTTTTAATGCTTTAAATGACAGTACAACTTCATTTCAACGTAAGCAAAATTTACATAAAATACTTTCCAGAACATCTCATAGACGACTGTTTTCTGTAGGTGTTAATTTAAAGATCAAACTCAGGAGGAAGTTTGTGGTAGTTAAATCAGAGTTTATATAGATGACAGGGGTTAGATCCATCAGATTGTCTTCTGATGGCTGGTCTGAAGATCACGTGCCAAATTTAATGAGGATTGGACATTACTTCAAGGAGAAAAAAAAGTTTTTTACTGAAAGGGTGGAAAATAATCATGACCGAGGAAAATCAGAGGGAAAAGGAATATTATATTAAGTCAATGGGTTTTTTATAGCTATTCACATTCAACCCAATTAGCATGCAACTCCTTTCAACACACTTTTATGGTCTGCAACATACTCCAGATGAAGAGCAACAAATGGATTCAAATGGATAGAGATACGGAATCACAGATTTTGTGCTTACACCAAACAAGCTTTGTAACTTATCAGTCACACGAACACCAATAGCCGTTTAATTCCTTAAGAATAGCTGACAGGTTTCTTTTATAAAAGCTGCAATCACCTTATTTACCAGCAGGTCATTATTTAAAGGTTCATCAGCTCTGAGATTTGGGTGCTAACACCACCATTGTCTGTTAACAAGCGTTTGTCAAATGGCTTGGCAGCTCCATACCATCATTACACGACACAGTCCCACAATACCCGTCACACCAGCATCTGCTCGTATGCATACCATTAACAGCTAATTATTCAGACCTTCCTGTCTTCTCCAATTCTTTCGCTAGTTTCATTGTGCTAATTAAAATCTGATGCAAAATTTCAAACGGCTCTTCAGTGGTGTAAACAAATCAACCAAACAAAATCAAATCAAGCATTTTTGTGACAACTGCCAAAACAAGTTCCAGCAAAGAGCTTTTATTTCTGTTCCAACACATCAGCACAAAGTGCCATCGTGTTAGGTGGCACGGTGGCACAGTGGGTAGCACTGAACGTTTCCAGAATGTTCCTGGTTTCTGTGTGGAGTTTGTATGTTCACACTGTGTCCACCTGGGTTTTCTGTGCATACTCTGTTTCCCCCACAGTCCAAAGACTTAAGGTTAGGTAAATTGAATAATAAAATGGCCTTATCTGTGTGAGTGTGTGTGTGCCTGTGAGTGTTTGTGCTGAAATAGTCTGGTCATCTATTCAGGGTGCACTCCACGTATGGCCCAAATGGTGGGATAGGCTCCAGCCCCCGTGAGACTGAAGAGAACATGTAGGTTTAGAGAAGATGGATTATTATGTAAGGACAACGGTATGATCCCTCAGCATTGGGGGGCCTTAAAGAGACACACACTCACTTTGACAACTGTGTCATGGGCAATCAGAAGGCTAATGTGAATACAGTCTCAGGAGAGACTGACTCAGGAGATACAGTCTCTCACGGCTCATAATTATAGAAAAATATAAACTTAATTCAGAGGTGGGAAGATGTAAACAACCATAATGTGCTCTTGTAGGCAGATTCTACTTTTGGGCTGTGTGGAAATGAACAGGAAACAAGGCCGGATTCAGTCAGCTATGGTAGGGTGAGCTGGGAGATGTCTTGGACAGGCATGTTGTGTACCTGATGATAAAAATATACTGAAATAAAGAAATTCAAAAGATATCTATTATCTTGGTATAATGCCAACGTTACTTAGAAGTGAAATACAGGAATACACTTTCAGAGTAATTAAAAGTGCATCACACACTGTAAGATATTATTAAGACTATCCGGTCAGAGGAAGTGCTTTGCGTGAACTCATGGGAAAATGGAAGTAAACAAAATATAGGTTGTGATGCATTATTATTATTAATGTTTACATAAAGTCTGTCTTTTATCTCACTGACTACAGTGAAAGTACTGATACAATCAACCTGATTTAAAATCCTCAATATCAGACATGTTTGATATGATCTGAGCAGAGCAGATCAGCAGATGTAGAATTTGATCTGTAAATGCTTTTTGAACATCACTGAACATCAGACCCGATCAAGATCCTGGACCAGATTTTTCCAAGATCCTTGGGAGAGAAAAATCGAGGAAAAATGCCCCAAGAATCCTGAAAACCAAATTAAGGAAATCCAAATTATAAAGATTAATAGCCGCAATTCTTCACATATATCTCAGTAAAGTCAAAACTCCTTTTAATATAAATGCTTGTTTTATCCAGCAAATGTTTTTATTGAATATATATATATATATATACCTACTTGTTCTTATATATATAAATATATATAAGGCTGTTCCTCTCTGGCAGTTGCTGCAGTGTGCATCATAACAGCAAACTTGTCCTCTTTCAGTTGTGTTTGTTACTCTTCAGAGTCTGCACATTGACGCACGCTCTATCAAAAGCACACATCTGTGGGATTGCCTCTATCATTCAACCCTGTCCAGGGCTGATCTGAGTGTCTTATCTCTGAAAGATGTATGGTGTTATTCCTGAGGAGGGAAATGTCGCTCCCAAAACTCACTGTGCTCCCATGAGTCTTTTTCACTCCAGTGAAGTCCATGCTGAAAATTCAACACTGAAAGTCCCTCTCATGCAGTTCCCACTCAATCTTGTTGGGCTTCAATGTTTTCTTAAATTTATTCTGCTCCTTCAAGCAGGTGACATAAGATGTTCCTCAAGAATTGACAACTAATTGCATACACAGAACGCAATGATATACTTTTTACTAAATTATTGGTTTGCCGCAGTCATTGAATACAAATCTTATCAGTGGATGATTTAGATCAATTTGAATCCATGTTTATTGATTACTTATTCTTTGCAGAACAATAGAGCTAAAATGTTACTGGATACTGTACCCAGTGACTTTAATTTTTGTTTGTGTTTTTTGTCACAAAAAGATCTGATGTTTTTCCTCACATCTGACACATGTAAACACAAAAAACTGCAATAGATCTGATCTGAGCCACTTCCAAATGGATTCAAATCAGGCACAATTTCAATATGTGGACCTGCGTGTAAAAATTCCTGCTAGCAATGACATCATTGTTCTACATCACTGTGGGATTGCATTAATCGTCATCATTTTGCACACAGCTTATGCCGGAACGTGGATGAAAAATCGGATATGGTCAAAAGATCAGATCTGTGCATTAAACGTCGCTGTTTAAAAACAGCTTTAGCTCAGCCTTGGGAAACGTCTGTTTGTTGAAGTTATTGCATACTTACAGTAGGATGTATAGGACATTAAACTGCAATCCATTCTTAAAAGAACAAAGACTTGGATTATCTAGCAATAAAAAAGAATAGATAAAGCTTGGCTACTGTCTTGATTTATGTGCAAATTTGTCAAGTCATATAAATGAGATTATAGTTGTTTAGTTCAAGGTCATCTTATTGAAAATATTAAATAATGCAATGATGCTAAATCCATATTTCAACCCTTGACATCCATATTATCAACACATTTATATATTGATGTTGCCTGTATTGTTCATGCATAGAAGCTAATATTGGCTGATGTCACATTTATGCATATATCAGTGTGTGTTCTCTGGCAATCGTACCCACAACCTTTGCACTGCTAATACAATGCTCTTCCAATGAGCTAAAGGAACACATTTAATCATTGTTTGTTTTAAAATATAAAATCACATATTAATTGATTAAGTAGCAACTCAAACTGAATGAATTATCTCCAAGGAGAGTAAAAGATTATGATTAAATAATTATTTTAATTAAATTTATTGTTCCTTACAAAATTGGGAGGGTAGACAAATGTGTCTGCTAAGCCCAGACCCTTGATATCAGCTAACAGTACCCTGGATACAAACACCCTAGCAGCCCTAACAACCACACAACAACCTTGAATTACAGCAGCAAGTTTTGCACAGCAAAGCACAACTCTCTGAAAATCTAGTTTTTGTGTCCTACTGTAATAAAATATAAACCGATTTTTATCCTTTGGGATTTGAAATGTCCCCTCACATACACTTGCATGCTCTAACTTTAAGCACATGCATTCACCTAACCCAAAAAGGTAAAGGCAGATAATATATAGAGCTTTTATCATCGGAGCTCCGACTAGCTCTCAGCTGCTCTGAATTAATTCATCATGCAGCGACTCCTGATATAAATGCAATTTGTTTTGCAGGGGTAATGTTCCTTACTGCAAATTCATCATGCCAGACTTCAGGACAGTTTGTTCAGCTCTTCCGAGAACTCCATATTTCATCAGTGAGCCTGTTTTTGATGCCAGGACCATCGTTAAGAGAAATAAATTTTAATCTGCATTATCAATGATTTGTGTAATACAAACTGATTCATCTGAAATTGATTAATTCACTGACAATTTACACGTCCATTGACCTGTGGAGATTTTGTCTTAGAAAATGATGGTTCTGCATGTTCCTCATCACATAAACTAAATTATTTACGGTTTATGAGCATGTAAAAACTAAAATGAAAGTGCAAAATGATTATCATAAGTGACACATCGTACCGAAGCGTCTCTGTGCGTTAAATAAATATTTCCTCGTTCAGAACTTGTTTGAGACCCAGATATCATCAGTCTATTAAAAGATTCATCTCATTAGAAAGCTGGAAAAGTTCTATGAACACATATTAAGGGTCACAGTGTTAATTTCAATGGTGTTTGCAGAATTAAAGCTGTATTAACATAAACATAATCTAGTTATGCCAGACATTTGGAAACCATTGGAAGTATATTGATCTATTCTCCAGCCTTTCTCACTTTCCTAGATCTCGGTTAGAAAATAACATTTCTCCTCCGTTTCTAATATATTCTTTGAAAAGTTTAGTTTCAAAGAAAAAGAAATATGATTGATCTTTCTACATCAGACAGACGGGAATATAAACTTTTTTTGAATCTGTATTTTTAAGATGTAGATCTGACCAAAGAGTAAGTCAACTGAAAAGCTTCTCATGTGACACCTACAAGAACAACGTGAACCAAACTGAGAAAAGATCTTCACATCAGAAGCTCACTTTATTTTTAACATATTATTCCACACTGACAACAATACAGCTTCATACTGACTGTCCCATCAAACCAACAGAATCATGATAAACAAACATTACTAAAACTGCCAGGATGTCTATCTGTGGAACTATCTCTGTATCACTGCAGTTAACACAATTCCCTCAAGAAGCTGAAACTATGACAAATGAACATTTCTGTGACTGTGTGAATATTTAATAAGGGAAGCATTGTAAACTGCCGTGAGTTTCTGCACACCATTGTTTCTGACTGTAATCCTTTCATATCTGACTAGAGCAGAGCTTCGTAACCAAGGGTTGAAAGTTGGGCTAACGTTAGGTTAGGTGCAGTGTGACAAACCTGCTAATTCCTTCAAAATATCAACAATGGTATTTGTTAGAGGTTAGCTGACTTTCATAATGTTTATGTGCTTGTTACTTTTCAGCATTATTTTTCGTGTTATGGTTGGGGAAAGATACATAAATTACCCAGCGTGCTAAAACGGCACTGACATAATAAAATGCTCAGCATGATCTCAGTGTTATGGACTTGACTCTCGGAACAGATAACATAAGATCTGACAGCTTTAATTTGAAAAAGCCTTAGGCTTAACAGCTCAACAGGTGTGTTGTGCCGTGTTTTCCAGCTAATCTTGATCACAGGAGCGTGGCCACGAGCAATATGTCTCTCCAAATGAGGCCTTGACCTTTAGTTACAGTGAGAAGATAACACATTGATTGACTTGTTCAATGCTGCTAGCACAAATGCTTAGCAAAAAGCTTAAAGCTCCGTCTGTGTGTTGGCAAGGGATGAAGATTTGTTTCCTTACAGGTTTTGGGCTTTGTGCCTGCAATTTTCGAAACAACAGGCAGACCAACAATTTGCATGAATGCAATATGCAAACACATTTTCTTGTGTTTTTTATTGCAAGCTCTGGCTAAATATTTAATGAATAGATGGCATGTATTTTCAAAAACCTGATTATATGTTTTTTCAAAGGGTCATTTCATGAGAAATTGAAGCTCTAGCGCAAGTTCTACCAAGAAGACTTTGATGCCACGTCATTTATTATTCATCATCTAGCCAATCACCACCAGACACTTGGAGTATATTTTCGTACTCACTCATTTTTTTCAAGATATGCTTTAATATGTTAGTTTGACCTGAAGTAATAAAGTCTGATGCTATGACAACATATCGTAATGTTCAGAACTAAATATAGAAACTAAATATACTAAATATACAAAAGACTTTGTTTATACACTGTAGAATTCATACAGGCACAGCAGCAAAAAAAATCTTCATAAAATGCATATTGTCTACCTCAGAAGGTCAAATGAAATATTACATGAGTTGTTTTATTTTCTCTTTATTTTACATGATGTTTCTAATGTTTACCAAAATCTGAGACCATTTGAGACTGTACTCAATCATTTTGGTCTTATAAATGCAGCGTACAATCCTGATTTTTGTGACTGTAATTTTAAATAAACAAAAATTAAATAGACAAAATTAATATGATGAATTGATATGCCACACTGGGGAACAGACATATTTCCACCTACTTTTCATTCTTAATTAATTTTACGCTAGATAAAAGTTGATGTAACATCTAACAGACCTCACAATAAAATGCGTCACATGCAAAGTTTTGCGGCTTTGCGTGGTCTGTTTACTGGCTGACATGTTCTACAGTGAAGCATCTTTCAGTAGCATCTTTCAGTAGCATCTTTCAACACCCCTGACACTTTACAGATGCAATTCAGAGTCTCCTTCACAGTTTTTGTTTTGACAAATGTATGTGCAGAAGGCAAATGCTCACTTCCTGTTTCTGAACACACGCTCTGTTGATGTCCGGAAGGGGTGCGACGCGACTGACAACTGTATGACTGGGGCTGAGTCACCCTGTCGTTCATCATTCATAATGTTTAGACATGAATGTTTAGGCAGCAGTTATGGCAGCTACGGCCAACCCTCCCCCGGTGTGCTAATGATTATGCCGTTTATTTGCCGCCTTCCAGAGCGACCGCTGGCAGTCGATTGAAATGACAAGGATGAGGAAGTCAGAGACAAATGCATTGTGCTTTTCCACAGATTGTATTATAATTTACGCAAACCGACTGCAAAAAATACATTAAAAACAAATAAGTAAAATGCACAGCTTAACTTAATTTCACTCTATTTCCATATCCATGACCGGAGGCATCAATCAAACTCGGAAAGCAAACAAAAGAATAAAGCATCAACTTGGGCTGCAGTCACATCAAATCAAAATGAGGACTTACAGTGAGCTGTTATTGTGTGTGAAATACTCCCAAAAGCAAAGACAAATGAACCGGTCACAGCGAAAGCTGAACAGAGACACGAGGTGTACTGCATCATTTTTTGGTCTGGTTTTGTTTCACTTGATCACGTGTGTCATATACCGACTAACTAGACTGTCCACCAGCCCTTCACACTCACCTCATTGAATTCAAAACCATAAGAACATTCTGTGCAAAACTCTCATCCAATCCGTCAATGCGGGTCATGTACAGAATAGACACTTTTATATGCAATTTTTGATTATGCAGTCCTGGAAATTGATGGACATTTTTGATATTGAAAAGCAGTATTGCTCATCCCTACTGACACTCAAATGACCCAAATAAGGTCATTTCCGTTGACTTTCATCTTTCTAGAAAAATAGTCCCACCTCTAAATCCTATTTTTTTTTTTCAGATTAATATTACAATTGATTTATAAATAATTGAAGTTTAGTTTTAGTCTTACTCATGTAAGCGTGAGGTTTATATTTCCTGCTTTGAAGGTGCATTAGCATTGTAAATGCATTACTGCATGTACTTATTCCCTGATTCAATTATTCATTCTTGTGGACTGAGGGACAGCTACAAATTATTTTGTGTTACGCTTCCCAGATGCTGTTGGCAAAACATTATTTAAAGACAATTTTGTTTTAAAATTTAATGTTACGCCTGTTGAGATTTCTGTGATGGTGTGATTTAAAACAGATCAAATTAGAGCAACTTTGAATGCTACCAAAATCTAAAAATGAAAGAAAACCTCTAAATCAGGTGTGTTGCATTTCATTATGTGCACAGACTGCATCATCAGTGTTCGGAGGGTAATGGGCAATAGCATTTTTATACAAGGAGAAGTACAGTATATCATAATTGAGGCTTTCATCCCTGAGGCATGTTGGCAAACTCTCTCTTTGTGGCTTCTGCAATCGTTGCTTTGCAAAGTTCAATCTCTAAAAGCCATGACATATTTAAAGCTTGACCACTTAAGCTTGTCTTTGTCTAAATTGTCAGACCTAAAGAATTCTCTCTCGCTTCCAGTGATTGTTAAGTGCGAGTGGGCAGAGTGGTGCGAGTATGGATGGATTTCTGTGTGTAAATAGTTTTTTGCTGCCTTTTGTTAGCTAGGGGTTCAAGTGCGAAGACTCACCCAAATCGGCCAATAGGGGGCGCTACAGAGGTTAATAATGCAAAAATGCTGCTAGCTGTGTTTATGCTCTGTCTGCTGCCGATAAATGGATGTTGTTTATAGATAAACGTTTTGTAAATGTTTAACTTTACAACATTGTTTCTCTGAAGAATATTTATTTGTAGACTGTGATTTTAATTGTACTGAACATATGATGAACACAGACCAGACCTTTTGTGTTCCTGGTGGACCCATCTCATTAATGCAGGAAATAGATGTTTCAAAATTGTTGAATCTGGATCTTGGCCTGATATCTTTGGATCAAGGCCTTTGATCGGGTCGAACACTCCTATTTGTGCACAACCTCCGCTGCTTTCAAATGTTTCTAAAAAATCAACAACTGTTAAAGGACTATTGCTGAGTGTTGATTGACTTTAAGTCAAGATTTATGTACTTTGAGATGATTTGGTGTTGTCATGGAGATTTGTGTGTTGTTTTTAAAGGCGACTGGAGTTTTTCTTTGTAATTGATTAGTTTGTTTTTGTGTAGAGGAGTGAAGAATTAATAAAATTCTCTCTCTCTCTCTGCAGAGTAAGATGCCATCTATAAATGCATGATGCATTTAATGCTTTAAACATCTTTTTTTCAAAATGGACAGAACTTTATTCTCTCTCACACACACAAACACACACACACCTTTCCTCTCTGTTCCTCTATGTCTTCATTTAATAGCTTTATTAAACCAAGGATCAATAAGTTAATTTCATTGCCATTCACAGCTTGAGGTGTTAATGGGCTGGTCAGAGTGATTAACGTGACAGATGTTTTAAGGATTGCGCTCTTTCTTTATTCTTCTGGACTGGAGAGTTAAACCACACTGTGGTTTCCCATAAAACTCAGCAGTGATGCAGATCCTTCATTTCATATATCACATACAGCTACTGATGCACATACCTGCACTTATGAAAAGCAAATTCTGTACTTAAATTGATCTCATCTAATACACAGATCATTTACAGCACAATTCACAGCTAAACACAAACTACAAATGTCAGATAAAAGTGTGATTATGTGCTTTTGTGTTTGCTGTAGGATTCAGTTTTTTA
>JAZGTK010007366.1:0-15473 GCA_036877625.1 Ambastaia sidthimunki | reverse complement strand
GGTGTCTTGCTCAAGGGCACTTCAGTTGCTACCTGCCAGTACTCGAACCAGCAACCTACTGATTACAAGCCCGACTCCTTAACCAGTAGACCACAACTGCCCCACAGTTGAACTTTGTTCTCCTGTAGCCAGACCTTTGACTAGAGTTTGAGAAAGATGTATCTCTGACATACAAAACATTCAATCAGTTTGTTTTGTTTTTCTGTGCTATTTACTGATGCTTTATCTGTAAGAAATTATTCCACAATGCCAGACTGACATGGAAAACAAAACCATTGAAATATTGATTTAAAAATCTTTTAAACAGCAGCCGCTGTTAAAACGTGGAGAATGTGAAATGGCAGGATTTCACTTCAACTCGCCACACCTTTGTGTGATTTTCGTGTGAAGTAACAGCCCTGCTGCTGTTCTCACCGTGTGATGTTTTTAGTGGTGAAGGCACTGATCAGCCACTCCATGTCCAGGATCTTAAATGGAGAAAGAACCAGRTGTGTGGAGTTGTCCACATCTGTAGCGCTCTCAGGATACATAAACCGGTGAGTGGTCCTACAACCCACATCCTTCTCGAAACCTTTAGTCGGGCCCTTATTTATCCTAGCTTAACAGTAAAAACACGACCGGGTCAAGAATTAAGTAATAATAACGCACACACATTTACACACACTCACAGTGTGTACACAGAATATAGGAGAATATGATTATAAAGAAATGCACGTCAGATGGCACTTTTAAATCATCAGAAAACACTCAATACAACATAAGCAGTCTCAAAGAAATGCTCCGCATATTATAGTATCTCAACTCATACCTAATGACAAAGTCATGAAGATCTACAAGATGTCCATAATGAGATCCTAGAAGATTCCCAGAGTTTCCCACCACAGCACAGATCCTGCAGCGCTCTGCTCCAGCATCAGAGAACCGTTCCTCATCTGGGAAGAGTGAGAACAACTTCTGCACCACTTGTGTGTAGTTGGATTCAATCTTTTGTTTCTGAAGACCCTGCAACGTTATGCCAAAGACACCTCATTGAACCTTTCTTTAGAGTGTAGAGATCATTGATCAAGCAATTATGAAATTAAAAACTTAAATTTAAAAGAACTTTCAGTAATGATGAACATGTCGGTTCATAATCAGCCGTCTAACATTTCTGAACGTATGTTAATGTCAGCAATATTGTAGAATTTCAATGGAGTTCTCTGATCCATGAGCAATGTAAGATCAATACCTTCCAGTACTTCAGGATAGCAGCACTGAGCACATGGTTCTCTCTGGTAAGCAGCGGCTGGATGGAGGGGTCGTAGAGTTCATTGAACCAATGACTGTGAGTCCGATCACTGACGCAGAGATTGCAAGCACACAACCTGTCTAACATCCCGTCCAAGGGGGTTTGGAAGACCAGCAACATGCAGAAGATAAGCACACATATGACCACTGTCATGTAGTAATTACTGTATCTAAACACCCGCATGGTTTCCCCCTGAAAACAAACACACACACAGCAATATAAGGGGACACAAGGCTGTTTTTACTACATTGTACATGTATGTGTTGGCCTATATAATATTTATTTCAATGCATCAGTGGCATCACAGGAGATAAAATCAAAGTCAATATTTAAAAAGGTGAATGTTCAGGATAATACAGCTTTTATAGGACCTGCTTAAACACAAAAATAACGAGTTCCGACCCGGATGCAGGTCGGCAATTCCGTCGTGTGACGCAAAACTGATGGCCGTATCACTCCGCCGGAGCGCTGATGTTGACATTCAGGGACTATATCATCTAGCGGAGGAGTCACACCCGTTCCCGGTAAACAGACGGCGTTTCAGTCAGCGCGTCTGTGTAGCTGTACACAGTAATGAAAGAAAGAGGCTGAACACGTAATGTGTAAATTAACCGCTGCATCTGTTCTCCCTTTTCAAATAACAGGAATGATGCATTTAATTGGGATGCAGGTGAGCCTGTCCGTCAGTTTCTGTCATCACCGCTGGAATAAACGTTTAAATGGTGCTGGTGTGTTAATGAGACATACCTGCGAACTGCTCTCCCTCACATCTGATCTTCATGCACCTGCGTGGCTTCAGCTGACTCCTGACTTACTGCATGTTTTATAGATAAAACACTGAGCTGTTAAAGACCATTTGCGGTCATTGTCTGCAGTGCAACACTGTTTGCATTGTTTATTGCGCCTAAATGAAACGTTATCTGTGTGTGCAACCATCGCCCTTCCCTCTCTCAACTGGAGCACAGACTTTAGATCTCAAGATATGTCCTAAAAATGTGTTTTTTGCATCTTATGAAAGATTGTCAAGTGAATGAGTATTTATGGATTCATACAGGAGTCTCCATACATGCCTGCAGAGTTGATCTCCAGCTCTAATGAATCACACCTGAAGCAGCTGATCATGATCTTTGGGCCTGACAGAAGCATCCAGCAGGTGTTGCAGGAGAAGATCAGAGCTAAACTCAGAAGCTCTGTGGACCTTCAGGAAGGGTAAGCTGTTTGTATGAAGAAATCTCTCATTTTGTATAAATAGTTTGGTTTATTTAAATAATTCATATAATCTTTAACATTCCAGATGTAATCAGATTACATAGAGTTTAAACAGATGAATTGACTGTTTTTAAAATATGTAAATTAGTATCCTTATAAATTAAACACCAGGTTCTTCAAAGTATATACTGTTATCTATTTCATATATTATTGCCACGGTAACATCATTTAAATGTTTACAGACCATAGACATTTAACTACTTCACATTTTTATAATAATCTTTGTATACTGAACCCATACCAAAGTAGCTATGAGCCATCAATATGCTTATGTACTCTTAAACAAAATTCACAATAAGCAGTAATACACATTTAAAATGGACAGTCTGCGTTTTCTGAGAATACGGTCCAAAAATATTAATGACTCGTATTGAACTCGCATGTTTTGTCCAATAAGAAAATTCTAGAATGAGAACGTCCCGCCACCTACTTCTGACTAGCAATAGCAAGCAGCAAATCATGTTCGTGGGCATGAGCCCTTTAATATARCCCCGCCCCCTTTCTGCTTCAGCACAAAATACAACAATTTAAAGAAAAAGACGCTTCTCGTGTCTTAAATAGTGCATCGTCACTTCTTGCGTCTGAAGCATCTTATGCAGGAAACAAAGATGAGATGCAGAGCTAACATTCAAACCTTCACTGATTTAAAATGACCCTGTGATTAAGCGCTGAGCAGTTATGATGATGCACTGTTAATTATGTAACATTTATAGCTTATTTAAACCACAAAGACAAACATAATTCACAATAAATGCACTTTTTCTCACTCCTAGATCTTCTGGAAGTTTCCATCTGACAGTGCATGTAGATACCTGATGAAGGACATCAGCCGGGCAGCAGATCACATGTTGGAGGACGTTATGTGGAACAAGCGTCAGCTAGATATGGAGTATCAAGTCACTTCACAGGAGTTTAAAAGTAGCTGTTTTTTCTCGTTCTTATCGATACCCTTTATATAATGAAATCTTTCTTCTCTGAAGAAGTTCATGCATTGTTTTGTTTTCAAAGTCTCCACCATGAGGTCCACCTTTATAGTGAGTGTGACTTTTGTCAAAGTAATGATGCCATGTCCCGTCATTTGAAGCTCCAAACCCAAAAACATTCACCTGTGTGCCACACAGAGCAATCAGATATGACATTTTAAATGACTGATTCTAATCAATTTCAATGATAAAGTGAGCAGATTTACCTCGTCACAGATGTGAAGGGCAAAGATTAATGTAATAAAGCCAGTAGATGGATATCTGCCATGTTTCTGCAGCCAGCTGTCATAGACGTATTTTATAAATGCAGGGTGGAGCACCATCACCTTTAAAAACAAACCACACGAGTTAATTCTGACTGTAGGGCGTAATAATCAGTCATGAGTGCTTCTACATTCCATTACTTGTAATTGTTTGCTACTGATTTTCAACATGGATTCTCTGTGTGTTATTTACCTTGTTCTCATCTGCATTTATGAAAGGTTTCACTGGAATGTACGTGCTGAGGAACAAACAGAGGACATATAAATTATGCAAAAACTTACAATACATGGTTCTGTGTTTCAGAATTGATTACACTTGTGTGACTTGTGTTCAGTACTGACCGTGTGATGTGTTGAGTGGTGAAGGTGCTTATAAGCCACTGCATGTCCCGGATTTTAAAGGGAAAGAGCACCAGATGGGTTGAGTTGTCCAGGTCCACTGCGCTCTCAGGATACAGAATCCGGTGAGTGGTTTTAGAACCTACATCCTTCTCATAGTTTTTTGTTGGGCCCTTATTTATCCTGAGAGAGTGAGACACAGCTGACATGAGGTTACATAAGAAACACTGCTGCTGGAACTGAATGATCATGTATGAAAGGTTTTAGTGTGATATTGTGTTTTACTGGCATGTTCTCACACAAGATCTTTTTAGAATCACCAGATGTTTTTTAAACGCCACTTCTGCATTTTTATAGCATATTTTAAACAACTTTAACAAGAAGTGCACAAGACACAGAAGACAGCGTCATACCTCTGCAACTGTTGCCACTCGTGTGTTGTATTTTAACTCAAATAATCGCTCTAGTAATGTCTTACGTGCAGCTTAGATGTTTTTAACAGCTTTTTACAAAATATCACCCATAAACGCTCGAAAACGTTGTTTCACATTGAATTGCCTGCAGCCCGAGGGCATTTCGGCCACAAGAAGAGCTGGGTGTTGTGTAATACTCTCATCTGATGGCGTCTCCACGCGCTGCGGGGCTACTTTTACAGCGTTAGCAACGGTAACTAAGTGACGCAGCCCAGCGGGGCGTCTGTTGTTGCAGGTTGTGCAGATGTTATCGTGGCGCGTGTCTGAGCTTCCTGTTACAGGTATGTGCGCTTTCCAGTCGCGTTTGCATAAATACCGTGAAGAAATGCATCTCGCGTCGAACCCGAGACCGCTGCGTTGTTAACGCTTTAATAAAGTCGCCTGACCGCAGCCCTGCGCACGAGCACGAGCACGAGCGCGCTGCTTCAGCACTGTGCCCGTGTGACCGCAGTTACTGCACTGCACACTGACAACACGTCACATTAAACTTGGATGTGGCTGTTTTGTAATAGTGCCATTCATTTGAACAGTAGCCAAATATTTTGTAATGCAAATTTGTCAGTGATAACGTGACGTACCTAATGACAATATCGTGGAAGTCTATGAGAGGTCCATAACGGGATCCCAGAAGGTTTCCAGAGTTGCCGACCACAGCACAGGTTCTGCAGCGGTCCGGTCCAGAGTCTGAGTAATGATCTTCATCAGGGAAGAGCGTAAACATCTGGTCCACCACTTCAGTGTAGTTGACTCTGAGAGATGAGCGTTGCAGACCCTGTACAAACATCAGGGCTAAATTCAGTACAGTAATATTTCAGGTGATTAAGTGCCTGATTTGAATGCGCGCACAATTACAGGAAATTCCTCATTTCACTGCAATGGCACTTTATCCAAATAACAGGAAGTATATTTTGTGCTAATGTTAAAATAATCATATGCATTTCTCTGACCCGTTTAAACTGTATTAGGTTGTGTCGTTTAATTAAACTAAAACCGGTTTAAATGTGGGTAAAGCAGCGTCACTTACCATCCACCATCGGTAGATGTCTTTTCTCAGCACGCTGTTGTCTCTGTTGAGTAGAGGAGGAACGGTGGGGTTGTATCGATACACGAACCACTCGTCCTCTAGAAAGTCTGTCACACATGTCCTACAAGAGCATGAACTTTCTGAAAACACCTCTTCAGGCTCATCGCTGAAGACCATCGGTGAAGTGGTGGTGTACAGAAACAGATAGATGGTCATAAAGCTCAGAAATACGGTAACGCAGCGAAGCCCCTGTCTGTTCATCCTCGTGTTCCTGGACGAACATATATTGTTGTTACTTACAGAAAGGCGGAGAAATATTGTAATTGTCTTAGAAATGTTTGATTTAACACTTTAAGATCCGATGTCCTCTACACTGTTATCAGCTTTGACGAGTGATGGGCTTTAAACGGATGTGTCTCGGGCAGCAGAGCATATACAGCCGTATAAGTCTGACGTTAATATTCAAAGCGGAAAAAACACTGTTTGAGATACGACGTCAATAATGAGTCAAAGAACCAACAGTGAGAGTAAATACATTTCACCAAATAAGAGGAAGAAAACCAAGTTTAAACTTGTCGAATTTAACAGCGCAAATACGACAGTAGTGGATTTCAGTTAATAAATAATACATAATCGAATGCAATATTATTAATGATAATACTTCACTCGTATTAGCAATAATTACTCGTATTATTAACGCTATAATAAAGTTTATTGATAACGTGTCATTAAACTTCTGACTGATTACATTTATTCATTTGGCAGAATGATATGATTATAAAATTATATTAAAGATGAACCTTACCTTGTTCAGAAGTACATCGAGTTGTTTCTCATATGTCTTGCTGAATTAAGTTTCTGTGCCTATAAATATTCAGTAATGGGCAGATCTTTATATCTTGACTACTGACTCCTGAAATGTAGAGGATGTGTGTGACCCTCAACCAGTTAAACCTGTTTAACCTGCTGGTCGATGCTACCGGAGAGAAGCTTCAGGTATTAGTTAGTTTTAGTTATAAGTTAGTATTCAAGTATTACATCTCAACATTAGACCGGTTATCACTTAATAAACGATTTCCTTCTTTAATGTGATTTAGGCTATAATACATTTCCAGCCCTAGTGACGCACAAGATGATTCAAGCAGATGACATGAATTGGGAATTACACACATTTCTCGTGTTCTTAAAAATATAGATTAAAAATACAGGAGTCATTTTAGTGAAGTTTTCAGAAACTCGCTGATCCGTGACCGGCACGGATCTGCAGCGGCATCAGCGACACCGTTTCGCGCCGCGTAGCCGCTTGAGTGTCACGTCATCACCGCGACGTTTCTGCATTATCTCCACATCGTAACTTTGTCACGACACTTGTTTTTTAGCTACATATGCATTTAATTTTTTACACACGCCTTTGTCCAAATAAGAGAGCGTTGAACATTTTGTCTAATGAGGCAATATTCACACGGCTGTTTATACGTACAAGAAACAGAGTTAAATCAACCTACAGAAGAGATTTTTATTAATAAGATTTTTATTAATGTGAACAGATGGTAGTTATGGTTAGTCGGGTGAATGCTAGTGTGAACTAGTGTGTGTTCAGTTAGTAATTGTGAAATTCTGCTGGATCAATACGTGTTTATAAACTCATTAAATCTCTCAACCCTCATTGCCAACTCACATTAAATTAACTAGTGAAACCAGTTACACATGTTCCAATGCCTTAAACGTGCGAGCGTCCTAAATGAATCATTTAAATGTAAAGCGCACAATATTCACCTAAACACACAATATAGGACAAGCGGGGTTTGAGTATTTATAAATGTATATATTATTTATAAATAATTTTTGAAAGCTGAAAGTAAAACTTATGTAATGAATATACGTTTGCTGGGTCACTTTTCAATATTAACGTTTTAAACTGCAGTTATCAGGTCAGTGTTTATTATAACGTGAATGAGGGTCATTTTACGATTTTTAATGGTAAAATTAAACAAGATGTTCGTTTCCTTTGTCCCACACCATAGTCATAAATATGCGAGTTTTTAATCCGCTCTAACCAGTTTAGGTTGAAGGTTTTCACCCGCCTACACTGAATGAAATCAGATCCACTTATTCACATGCTGGACGGACACACTGAAACCTCGACACTTCAGAAATCTGACAGGTGCGTCCAGTTCCCTCTTTATTCTGTTTTTACATTAAATTATGAATTTGCTCATTTAAGATGAATTTGCTCATTTAAGATGAGCAAGCAAATCAGTAAACAAGATTCGCTTGTTTACTGACTGATCGTTGTATTTGTACATATTGACTGATGCGCGCGGTGCTTTAATTCTATAGTGAACATAAATTCAAAGTAGTATTTTGTGCATGCTGGATAATCATATTAACTAGTTGTTAGTTTGTTAATGTACAGCGTAGGCGGTCCAAGGTACTATTGCTTATTATATGATTTATATTATTGTCTGTAATATAAGTCTGTGGTTTTCCACATGCTTATCAGCTCATGTCTTCTCACATTATCTTGTATTAACTGTTGTATTATGTTAAACGCTTATTGTGTTTAACTGCTGGTTTTATCGTAACATAACCAGTTCTGCTTTTTAAAGAACATGATATACTCACTAAACAATAGCGTGTTGTTAAATGGAGAACCTTTACTTTATTACAAATACTGGTGTATTCTTTTAGGTTTCGTTTTTTGGTAAACTTTAACTGCCATTAAAAAAGTTAATGATAAGTGGCAGATCATGTAGAGACATTTTAATGCATATATAATTTGGTTCCTGTCCAGTTAAATCATATTTGATCTTGTCTGTTTTATGCAAGTTGATGGCAAAAATCACTGAATAAGGTTTGTTTAGTCTGTCAACTGTGGAGTCTGTCCATCTGTTCAGTCTGCAGGTGGTTTGAACAAAATTGTACTTTGTATTTTTGAGGACAATCATGATATTGTTTAGCTACAAATATGGTGATTGTATCTAACAGAGCCTATACTTGTTACTGTTCTGTCATGTAATATTCTGTAATCAGGATATAAAGGCTCCTAAAAGGTTCTCTGTTGGTTCCATAAAGGTTGAGCTGTATGGTTCCATAAAGAAACTTTAATTTCTGTTTCACTAAAGGTTCTTTGCAGTGGAAAAAGGTTCTACAGACTATAAAATGGTTTCTTGACCGAATGGTTCCTTGGGGAACCAAAAATAGTTCTTCTATGGTTCTGTGGTATAAACTTCTGGTTCAAGAACCCGTATTTTCAAGAGTGTAATGTCTTTCAACACATTGTTCTTTATTTGTTCTTCATCATTCAGATTTCTGGGACTGATCGCACAAAAGGAACCAGAGGGTCCAGTTAATGTTCACTCCAAACCACCTCAACATCAGATATCAAAAACCCTTTAGCTTCAAACATGCGGTTCTCATTCCAAAAACTGGTGTGCGTTATCATTCTGCTGAGCGCTGCCATCTGCACTATCACGATAAATAAAGTTCCATATGATCAATTAATACATATCGTCAACAACAGCATGATGGAACGTTTCTTTCACGAAGAACCATGTGCGTGTTTGGAACACTGTCTGGCTGCCACTGATGATGAGTGGTTTAATGAACGCTACAGAGAAGAAATTCCACCTCTCCTCTCGGCTAATAACAGTGAACTGCCAGGAGACATCTTGAACTGGTGGCAGGTATGTCATACATGACAGTCCAAACATTGACTTTGTTCAGATCAGATAGTTCCCAGGGCGTGACCAGTTCAAATTGTAATGATTTGGTGACAAAGGTTAAAGTATGCTTATCTGCATCTCTTTAAAGTTATATGAACTCCTCATCTGTCCATAGCATCTACAGTCTACCAAGAGCAAGGCCGAATACTCACAGGTGATTAAGGAGCTGTTTGAGGTCATTCCTGGAGAAGAACGCTACAGAGATGCTGGTCCACACCGCTGTAGAACGTGTGCTGTGGTCGGGAACTCTGGAAACCTTTTAGAATCCCACTATGGTCCTCTTATAGACAGCCATGACTTTATAATAAGGTAAATGCTTTTATTCTCATGGTTACAACAGGGGTCTCCGGTCCATGTTCCTGGATGCCCACAGACCTGCAGAGTTTAACTCCAACACACGTGCATGGATGTTTCTGTCAGTTCCAAAGACCTTGGTTAGCTGCTTAAGCTGGAGCTAAACTCTGCAGCTCTATGGGCCTCAAGTTCGAGACATCTGGTTAAAAGTAATCAAGTGGATAATTATGATAGAAGCACAACTAAACATTTCATTTCTCATTCTCATCAGAATGAACAAGGCACCGGTCAAAGGCTTTGAAAACGATGTGGGATACAAGACCACCCACCGAGTGTTGTACCCGGAAAGTGCCGTCCACCTGGACAACTCCACCCACCTGGTGCTGTTACCCTTTAAAACACTGGACATCCAATGGGTGACCAGTGCTCTCTCCACTGGAACCATTAAACGGTGACAGAACACATTTCAAACTGAATAAACTGTCGGCACATATACATCACGCGTTACGCTGCAGGACGTGCAGTCATTCCTTTGACTCGTTTCTGTTTCTGAATTTCTCAACAGAACACGGTTCAAAGTTATAGACAAGCTGCAAGCCAATAAGAACAAGGTGAGATGCCCCAGTACCTTGATTTTGTGTGCAAACAATAAACCAACTAGACAGTAAGCAGTTAAAAGATGTTGTACACTTTGTGTTTTCTTACAAGAGAAAGAAATGGGGGCACATTAGATAAAGATTGTATATAAAAAACATTTTCTCTTATTATATTGCCGCTTGCCACATAGAAGCAATCTGACTCAAAATATTGCTTTGAAATGAGATATGTGATTTTGATGAGCAGTGAGTATCAGGCTGTTATTTATGTCATTGTTTGGAGAGGTTTTGTAACGGATGGGTTTGTGAAGCGTCACACTGTGTTGTTACAGGCGATGGTTTTGCATCCGGCTTTCATGCACTATGTGCACAACACATGGCTGCACATTAAAGCTCGAAGATCGTATCCGTCCACAGGTTTCCTGGCTCTGATGTTTGCCATACACGTCTGTGATGAGGTAATGAATCACCTTTCTAACTCTCAGCAGTCTCACTGGCTTCACACTAATGGATTCTGGTTCTGTTTAGGTGAATGTGTTTGGATTTGGTGCGAACAGTAAAGGAACCTGGCATCATTATTTCGAAAACACGCCAAAACGTTTCAGACGCACCGGTAAGCACAGTGGAGGAATTGAACAAACAACCATCAAAGAACTTCAAAATAGAAATATAATCACTGTATACAGGGGGTGGTGAGAGGGACTGTGTGTTTGAGTCTGGCCAGTAACATGAATGTTCAACAATATTCATTTTTATTTATGACGTGTTGTTCTGTTGTTTTTTTGTTTGTTTCTGATACTAATTGAATTGTTTTGGTTGGTGCAAAATCATAAAGCTGTTTATCTGTAGTTTTAATGCGTCAATGGAGTGTGTGTGAAATGAATGCACATTAACATAATGTTTACATTTTCTATTTAAATAGTGCTGTTCAAACAGTCATGTTCAGTCTGTAGAAACAGATACACTGTACCGTATAAATTATATATATACTGTACAGTACAAAGGAAAAGAAATAGTTCACAAATAAATAAAAAAGGCCATTTACTTGCAAGCCTTTGGAAACCAGTGTGACTTCCTTTCACGTGAAACAGAAATTATTGCTGTATATTTATAAACATTATATTTCCATAAAAAGTGAATGGTGACCACAACTGGATTTTCAAGACCAGACTTTCAGTGAAAAATGATTCACATTTCAGTCTTTTGAAGTTAACATGTTACAGCGAATGGGTCATAAAGATTTTAAAGGCTTCTGTGGTGCTCTTCTGTTCTGTATATATGCAGCTTTGACAGCTTTGTCCACTTTCAGTGTATGGAGGACAACAGCTCACACTTAAGAATGATGCATAAGTTGTCATAGAAGAATCACTTTTTGTTCCCCTAAGAATCTTTCAGCAAATGATTTTTAGAACCTTTTTAATGCTCTAAAGAACCCATTACAGTACACAGAACCTTTGATGACACAGTTCCATAGATGTTACAGTTTATCACGGAGTCATACATCCTGATAAAAAGCCTAAAGATCTCCTTTGATATGATGTTGAGTTACTGATGACAGAATTGTTATTTTTGATTGAACTGTTCATATTAGGAGCTACACTGAGCACTTAGTGTAATGAAGTCAGGCTGATCTGAAATGCCAGCGTAACTCAGATGTGTTTGGGTCACATGATTAAAAACTGTTTTTTCAGTGTCGGCTGTCTTGTTTTTAATCGCATGACTTCACTGACGATGTAAAACAAAACAATTTTTGATGTAAAACAAAAGGATTTCTGACATTTTGTGATTCTTTTATTCTTGCAGGGGAGTGTCTGACATACTGTGTGTTATTTTTGCCTCTTTTGTGAAGGTTTCTTGTCTGTCTGTATAATCTGAGAAGGGTTTTGTTGATGACGCACAGAGCGTTTGGGTGTGTTTGAAGTGGAACTACTTCTCATTCTTACCTTATCTTCAATCTTTATTACTCCTCATTCCTGCAGCGTCTTCATGTATTAACACTGAAAAAAAACAATTAAAAATATTTAATATATTCTAAAGTGTTTATGTATGTGATTTTCTTTAACTATAAGGTTTCTTGGCCTATAAAAGTTCAAGGTATTTAGGTGGCTCTTGTGTTTGTTTTGTATAATTTCTTATGTAGTAATCTGATTAAGGCCTCTTTCAGGATACAGGATCATTTATTCATCCTGGTCTCTGTTTAGCATGAACAAATGTTCTGGGACTCAACAGTGCTCTGATAAGGATAAGCAGATGTTCGGGGGGTAACCCCACACAAGTACATCTGTGAAGGAAACGAAACATGAAAGCAGGACATTAAACATAAATGACATGTTTCCACAACGCAAACTTAATCTTCAAAAAAATTAATATTGGGATTCCTGTTGAAGTCCATATTGTCATCTAAACGCAAACATTAATATTATGAGTTTGTTTATAATATTAATACAACCCTAAAAATAATTCACAGTGATGTGTGATGTTAAAGGGTTCTTTATGGAACCATAAAGCCAACAATGGCATAGTGTAACACCTTTTTAGTGCAGTTAGCCTCCTTTAACATGTAAACAGTAAGTTAAATATATATCGCAAATATTAACGAAATAAAATCATTTAATCATAGTATTTTACTGTTAGTCATTATCATTTACTGAAAATAAAAAAATATAAACTATATTTCGGGGCTTAACCGTTTTATTTATTTTTTTCCCCATTGTTTAGCACCAGTCGCCACTGTTTTAGTGGTGTATTGTTGTAGTGAGCACATATTATTTCACTAAGCTTACTAAGCCAGTTTAGTAAAAGAATTGTTTTACTGTAACTCAACTGGTTAAGCAGGTTGTGGGTTTGATTCCCAGGAACATATATAGGCTACTGATCAAATATATATTTTGAATGTCCTGTAACTCACTCTGGATTAAAGCATTTGCTCAATGTAGGAATGTTACACAAAGTTTTAGACGCAGAGACCAGATTTTGTTTAACGTGCATGTAAACGTGGCTTCAAAGTGTCATTTTTACAACTGTATGTAATGACTAATTTTATACTCAATAATTTCTCTATTAAATAGTTTATGGCAAATATGCGTGCGCGTTCTCGTTGGAGAATGCGCGCTCACTCACCTTATGGGGCTGATGTCAGAGAAACGCGGGTTCAGATTATTTGAACCCTTCGCAGTGATGCGCGGCAGACAGGCTCGGGGGCTTTTAAATGTGTTTACGTAAAACTCTTCTCCGTCTTCTCCTGTTGAGTCGTTACCTAGCAACAGTTGTAAACAGCTGCAGCTTCTACGCGCTGTGCTGGTGACGCAGGTGTCTCGGACCCTGACCTTTGCGGGGTCTGAAGATAGGGGGCGTGTTTCAAACTCGAGGTAAAGCAGTCAGCAGAAGCTGCCTGAAAGATGTTCCGTTTGAAAGGACAAAGAGACTAATAAATTCACAGTTCAGGTTTTCCCACATTTTTCAGATTTTTACCAGCGTCTAATACATAATGTGTCAGATCTCATTGTGTCAGTGTCAGTTCATTAAAAACCCGTTTAGCCTGTTGATGCTAAAGTATTTTTTTTTAATCTTAATGAATAAAATAAGGAACTCATATAAAGGGCAGAGGTGTGTCCTGGGCATGTTAAATGTTTCATATTCATATCTTAATGAGGTGTTTAAATGATTAAGTAAATAAATAAAGTGATTTTCCTAAACCTTTGCACATAAACAAACCTACAGTACAGTGCAAAAGCAATGGTATAATGACTATATATATAATATTTCTCTTTATGAATAAGTCTCTTTTTTAAAAACATAAAAATGATTAAAAACTGCCTCTATAGGCTACAGGCTTCATTTCTATTTCAAATCTTAAGACGTCTCACATAAGAGTTCAGGTTGTGATTAGTGTCAAGAGAGGACACACTGACTTCACCTGAAGTCATTTTTGCTTTTACCATTTATTCATCTTTTTAAACAATAATACAATAATTGGATGAACATTTTACGGTCTGGCACCTTCCACAGAACATTCAAGAGATTTATTTGTCACATACTAGTTATACAGAACACAACAAGTAGTGAAATGTGCATCCAGACGCTCAGACATACTGTGCAGATCAATAAGAGGATAAAGAGGGAAAAAGAGCTAAATTTAAAGTAAAAAATTAAAAATAATAATAATATAAAATACAATACAAGAATACAGTTCTGTTGCAGCTGGTTACTTTACAGAATAATTTACAGAATAATGAGTGAATTGAGTGGATGAGTTGTGTGGTGTGTATAAAGTTGTGTGGTGTGTATAAAGTTGTGTGGTGTGCATAAAGTTGTGTGGTGTGCATAAAGTTGTGTGGTGTGCATAAAGTTGTGTGGTGTGCATAAAGTTGTGTGGTGTGTATAAAGTTGTGTGGTGTGTATGAAGTTGTGTGGTGTGTATGAAGTTGTGTGGTGTGCATAAAGTTGTGTGGTGTGTATAAAGTTGTGTGGTGTGTATAAAGTTGTGTGGTGTGTATAAAGTTGTGTGGTGTGTATGAAGTTGTGTGGTGTGCATAAAGTTGTGTGGTGTGCATAAAGTTGTGTGGTGTGCATAAAGTTGTGTGGTGTGCATAAAGTTGTGTGGTGTGTCACTTAATGTAGTGGATATGTTTGTCCTTGTTTAAGTAATAAACAAATAAACATGTTTTTTACTTAAGCAATTTACTTAGTGATGCTCTCAGGATATGAACAGACACTTAACCAACATAACAAAAATGTTTCTACTTTACCTACTTACCTAGGAAACATTCACCTACTTTGTTTTTAAATGATATATTAGTGAATAGGTAAAAAAGTCAGTGTCTGTCTGTATGGGTGAAAGACCTGCTGTTCATTTACAACATATAAACCAACTGTGTGTAAAGCATTAAAAAGTCTCGTTTTATCTCTAGTAAAGATTGATAGTAATAGCAGAAATACTCAATAATAAACAGACAGCACAACAGAAATTGGCTGTACTGCACTGAACCGCACAGCAGAGCAAACAGCGCCACACAGTGTCTGAATGAAACACTACAACAGCTGCACTGAGTCTTTCTCTGTATGAACTCAACACACGGCGAATCATTGAGCTGGAGCGCAGATTCACATGATCCCCAGTTAAACCAGATTCACATGATCCCCAGTTAAACCAGATTCACATGATCCAAAGTTAAACCAGAGCGGAATATTTGACACCACAGAGGCGGAAATAAGCGGAT
>JAZGTK010007365.1:0-19480 GCA_036877625.1 Ambastaia sidthimunki | reverse complement strand
CTTCGTCACGCCCGCACCATAATAAAACGATGTGAGATGTTTTTCATTAAGAAATGTAAATAAAGATATTACAAGCGTCTCCCACTGAAGCCTCTGCAGTACTGACACAAAACAGCGATACATGTCATATGACACTGGCCTTGATTGTTTTTTCTTCTAGTACCGTGTAATGGCGGTTGACACACCAAATTATGGTGTATTGCCGCCACCAACTGGACTGGAGGACGAAGCATTAATATAAAGGGAAAAGGAGTAATAGTCATAATACTTATGCACATTGTTTCAGCACTGCAGAGGTCATGGGTTCGCTTTCCAGAGAACACACATACTGATAAGAAGCTTGAAGACATTGCAGTTGCAATGCTTTGGATTTGAGAATAAGACTGCAAAATGTGTGATTTTTGTGTGAGTTAGCTGGATGTGCTTTATTACACCTGTGTCAGGTCACAGCCCACAAAGTTATTGGTTACAAACATTGTTCTATTTTATGTATAGCAGGCTAAAAATTACAGGACTTACCCATTGTGGAGAAATTAGCCTAATATGACAGGGGTGTGAGCTTTTTATTGAACACAGAGGAATGGTGTTTGACAATATGATTACAGGATACACTTTTCCTGTTTTAATAGAGGTGGTTTAATAAAGATAAAACATTAAAACTTTTTTGTTTCTTTTGACCTTTTTCAGTAAATTACATGTACTTTTTTGCATCTCTAAAAAAATTTAACTAAGGGAAAAAGGACAAATTATCAATATGTCCATATATTGCAAGAAGCCTCGCATATTTAGTCTAAAAATGTATTACTTTAAACACTTATTATTTTTAACTGGCAACTCAAAGGTCTGTGGTCTGATCCTGTATATATGGACCAGCATAAAGCATGTACAAAAAAATGAACAGTAATAGGCTTTAAATGTTTATTTTTCTTGTATTACACAGTATATTTTTTGAATAAATCAATTAACACATCATTAAATGGAAACGGCACCTTTTATTGTTGTTCATTTACTTCACTCCAGCAATAAATAAAGTTCATATAGAATTTAACAGGATGAAAATGTTCCTCAGCCGTAGAATCACAAGATGACCTGTGAGATGACCTGACATCTAAATGAAGTGAAGCCCCGAGGAGACAAACAGTAACAGGACATGATGTAACAGCTGTAGACCTCCTCCTGTATATCTCAGCATACTTTGATCTACTTGGTGACCTGGTGAATGGCATGCGCAAGGTATCCCACATTTCCAGAGGTCACACCGGCAACGCTGATACGACCATCTTTAGTCATGTAAACGGAGAACTCCTTTGTCAGACGTTCCACCTGAAGCACAGTTGAGCTTGTAAATTCTACAGCATGGTAATACAGCATTAGAATGCCTATACAATTATTCAAGTTAGTCCGGCAATAAACTTCATGAACTTTCATGCCCGTTCTGTGGGTCTAAAGGACACAAGTGATTTACCTGCTCAGGTTTGAGCCCAGTGAAGCAGAACATGCCGATTTGGTCAATTACATGTTGCCAGTTGTGAGTCGATCCCTCCTTCTTTAGATTATCTACCAGCATTTCTCTCATCCTTATGATACGGTCTGCCATACCCTTTACCTCCTCCAGCCTACAGGAATACAAACAAATACAAAGCATCAATTAAAAGGCTGTTGATTGGCATTAGCCACTATGAGAGTATACAAGCATATCTGACCATGTAGAGCGCAGCTCTGGTGTGTTGAGGATTGTGGAAGCGATGCGAGCTCCATTCATGGGTGGGTTGGAGTAAATGGGACGAATCAGAATCTTCAGCTGAGACTCCACCCTCTTTGCCTCCTCAGCATCAGCGCACACCACAGTGAAGCCGCCCACACGCTCACCTACAAAACAAAATACAAAAACAAGTATAGGATTGTTTCTATGACCAACTGTTAAACTGTGAAAATTGTTGTCCGAATACATAAGATTGCAAATTTATTTTATGTGGACAGTGCATAAAATTTTCTTTTGTTCTTAGTAAGATGTTACAAACTGACCTTTATTAGAACAATCTGTGTCTTCCCTAAAGTACAGATAATAGTCTGACCTCTGGCATGCATTAAGAAACATACTGTGCTAAACATATTTGACCGGTTAAGTGTAGGACATGTTTGGATTTACTTTATGTTTTAAAGACTAAATGTGACACAATAGGGCCTGTGCAGAAAATTCACTAAATTAAGGTTCCAGTACTGGTGAAAAGAAATGTAAATGATTAACAGTGTAAATGTGGCATGCTGGCATGTGGATTCTCACCATAGAGGCCCATGTTCTTAGCAAAAGACTGAGACAGGAGAATGTTGTGGCCCTGCTCAATAAAGTATCTCACAGCCCAAGCATCCCGATCAATATCTCCACTGGCAAAGCCCTGATAGGCCATGTCAAAGAACACCAGAAGTTTCCTCTTCTGCAGAGAGAGTGGACAACATGTAGGTGAAGCACAAACTCTGTGATGTAAGTGACTTAACACACAATGCAACAGATTACGTACCTTGATGACATCTGAAAGCTCCTTCCATTGCTCTGGTCGGGGGTCAACACCAGTAGGGTTATGAGCACAAGCATGGAGCATGATCACACTATGCTCCGGAATTTTCTAGAAGTTGGGAAAAGATATTCATTCAGGTAAATTCATCTTTTAAGTACCTGAATCATGGCAGTGAGGCCTTGACAAATCAGTATGTAAATTAAGACTCAGTGTTTGGGAATAAAGGAACAGTGTTTGGGAATAAAGGCGTATCAGATTTAATAGAAAACAGTGTTTATTTGATGTCGACTCACTGAGATGTCATCAAGAGCCCCAGCAAAGTCAAATCCACAGGTTGAGGGATCATAATAACGGTACGCTTTCAGCTGCATGCCAGCGTCACGGAAAATAGGGGTGTGATTTCCCCAGGACGGCTTCGGCAAATAGACATCTCTTCCTGCTAATTGAAATCGTGACTAACAAACAGAAACGGAGAACACACTATAAAATAACCGAATTACAAAATGGCAAAACAGTTGCGTAAAGACAAATAATAAAATGGATTTGGCTAAAGGATGTTGTCACTTCTCTGAACAGAAAGCAGTTTAATACCCACCAGGAAGTTGGCACCAACCCTCAGAGATCCAGTGCCTGAGATGGTCTGGACGGTGATGCTCTGAAAAATTCACATAGGAAGGATAAATAGATTTGGCGTTACAAACAAACAATAGGTCAAGTTAAACTACATCTAAGACAATAAGGAGAATAGAAAAGGATTCTTTGTATATCAGTAATATAAAGACTTACCCTCTTGCTTTGGAGAACCTCACTGTCAGGACCAAGTGACAGTTCAGCACAAGCCTTATTAAAATCTCCCAGACCCCCGATGGGCAGATATTCTTTATCCAGCATCTTAGAGGCAATCAGAGCCTCTGCCTAAAAAAAATTAAAAAGCTTCATTTAAAATAGTTAGTCATTTGTGACAGAGTAAACAGTGTTCAAGAGACCTTCTTAGAAATTAGACAGCTGCGGGTCATAAATGTAACTGGTGGGTACTGCTTTAACAGCAAAGCCTCTTAAATCACTGGGCTCAGAGTGACTTTGCAGAAAAGGAGAAAAATCAGAAGCACATGTTGACATGTACAAACACGCCACCCTCTGTTTTTCCTTTTACCAATTCTGTTAATACCTTAAAATCTATAGGCCAAATCTGACAACCCCCTTAGAAGATGCCTAGAAGATAAATAATTTCACTCCAGATCAAAGAGTTCTGTTCACAGTTCACACAACTCTCTCTTAAATGCTCACATACTTTGCGAACACAGCTGAGAACATATGGCTTGCCGTTGTCATCCCTGTATGCCCCCACACCCAGGTTCATCTTTTTAGGGTTTGTATCCCGTTTGTAGGCCTCCGTCACCCCAAGGATAGGATCAGGTGGTCCCATTTGCACTTCACTCCACCATGAGCTTAAACAAAGACAACAAAAAACATGACCCACAATTACAAATTTAGTCAAGATAAAAATCAGTTATTTAAATCACTAACCAGACTGAATTTGCTCCCTACTTGCATACTCCAATTCACAGCAATCAAATAAATACAATGAATGGCCTGGTTGCTAAGCAACATCAAAAACTAAGTCTAGAATACCATCAGAAATGTTGTGGTATTCTAGACTATAAAGTATTTTTGTACGTTTAGAAAAGTAAGCATTTGAGGTCATGCATTGCACTGCAGAGCCAAATGTCACGCCTGGAGTCAAGTTGCACAAACCCGTGAGGAAAAAGCCAGTGTGTCACAGTCGTGTGTGTGTGTGTGTGTGTGTGTGTGTGGTATAGCATGTAACTCTGAGACTTGGCATCAGACATGCTATGGTCTTTTTGCAAAAATTCCAGTTGCTATTTATAATTTAGATTATATCACTATGTAGCAGGAGAACATATATCTTCTAATTACTGGGCTATGTGCTCTTATAGTACTTTTATGCCAATCAATGCAAACGTTTAAACAGCTGTTTGTGTGAAGTGAGTGATTCTGCCCCCCTTTTAAAATACCATAAGTTGACCTTGAAAAACAATAACTACTGAATCTTAAGTTCATCACAGCTCTACTTTGCCCTCCAAACCCGGTGAAAAAGGACACAGACTACCATGATTTCTTGACACTAGAATCCGGATGTGATCTGAGCCAATCAAAACGTTCAGCCTGATCATTTCAACCAATGGTCGCGCAGGAAATTTGCACGTACGGTCTCCAAAGACATCAAAGATTGACGCACACTATGAGCTAAGAGACGTGAATGCTGGTTATTAAACTTTACAGCACAAGTCTCAACCTGTACTCATAAGGCAGAGCATATACTCGGCGGGAACATTTACTATGATTGCTATGATTTGAGACAAATGCAGAAAAACTGTGTTAAATGCTCAGCCTAGCGCAGGGATGCAAGGTCAGAGTGATGCTAAATGATTTGTTAATAATCCCGATGCGTATACACTGTACAGTGCATTGTTCTCCCTGATTTATTATTAACTGATAAAAAGGGGCATGCAATGACTTTAATATGGCCCGATATAGTTAAACGCAGTTTATTATTTCATAGCACCAGATTCATGTGGACGGATGTGACTATACATGTGTGCGTGACTGTGATATTAAATCTGATGGCGTAAATTTTATGAATGCTCGTACTTCATTTATTATTTTCAACAGAATTAAACGCATATTAAGCATAAAACGCCTATTAAGGTTGGTCAAAGCAATCCGATACATCTCTTTAAAATTAAAATACTTGTGTACTGTAAGATCAAAATCAGATTACTGTAAGGTTTCATTACCTTGCTCGAATGGGTAGCGCACCCAAGGACGGTGTGAAACTCCCAACAGAGGATATAAACTTGGTAGTCTTAAGGAGAGCCATCGCTGCTACCGCTGCTGTCGGCTGAAGCGCTGAGTGGGATGTGCACGTGGTTGTCAGCGAGCAATAAGTGCGCTATCATTAAGAGTAGAGCTTATGAACAGCGCCATCTAGAGGCACAGTAAGAAATGAAGTTGCAGTTCCTATTTAAATCACTACATTTATTGTTGCATTGTGTTCATTGTTTAAATGTAGGCTAGCAACCTAGCTTTTGAAAACATAAGATCCCGTCCTCTCTTAAGAGCGACACGACTCGTTCAAATGTCAATGCATACATAGTTTGACAGGCAAGTAGGCCTTGCTCCTTTTAAAGAAGATATAAATTTATATAAATATATTTAGGCCACTTTTCTTAGTGCTTGCTATTAGAATAAGAAGAAACTTTCAACCAGCATTACAAAAATGTTTCTATAAAAAAATTGCCTACCCTGCCTTTAAAGGTCTTTGAGAGGGGAGAAATGGGTGATAGCGCCATCTAGAAGCAGAATGAGAAACGAAGTTTTAGTTTAATTCAATTTTAGTTACATTTATTTATCGTTGTATTACGTTACGTATTGTTTATTAGGTTGATCTTGTTTTAACACGCTATATAGTATATGTTCATCTAGAGGCAAAGTAGGAAACGAGTTGCTCATCAAATTACTGCATTGTATCAAGTTATTGCACTTTATTTATGCTCGCGTTCATTGCTATAAAGATTATTTTAACAAGTTATATGTTATACATGCCGCGCTGTAAGAAGCAATGCACATTTTAATGCGTGATAGAAAGTACGATAAACTAACTTTGACGTTTGGTCGGTAATTGGACGTGACGTCACACGATTAATCGCGCACCAGAAAGGTTGTCAATTGTTAGGAGATGTTTAGGTTGAATTGCGCCCGCTGAACTAGACGATGGTAGCCTTCCAGGAGGCACTCGTCTGTACGAGGGGCTGAACATGAAGGCTACCAAAAGTCAAAACTGTCTCAGTCTTTGTATTTTATTGTGCATGTTTGTGCTACACATATCTACGCGCGTGGTAGGGAATATGGCCTCTTCGTCACATTTTGGCGTTGCATCAATGCAATTTCGCCGAAATCGACATCCAAAACAGAGGAACCCGTATTATAAACCTCCCGTAGAGAGCCAAACTGAAGACGAAGGCGTGCGACTCATGTTAAATTTATACAGGATAGCGGCGGATCCAGATGGAAAACCAAAGCAACACAAGTTTTTTGGATCCAATACTGTAAGGTTACTGCAAGCTTCCTCAACTGATAAACACTTTCTCTCAACTTCAAATGGTAAAGCCCTTTTATTCTTGTCTCATACATTTCTGTAGTATTCTACCTTCACAATTAGTGCCTTAAGTTGTACAAGTCATGTTGCATTGCTTATGTGTTCCTAATCAGCCTTAGCCTTTAATCAGGTTCATTTGTTGAATCAATTACTTGTGTATTTTTGGAGATCTAGGACCATTATCTGATTGTTTTTGTTTTATTGTCTTTCTCCTCTCTGTAACACTTACTGGACTAGACCTTCAATATACCTACACTGTAAAATATGAACTGACAAACCTTTCACTGAGCAATCTGGTGAAGGCATCTCTTATGCATCTGAGGTCTCCTGTGTCATCCCATATTCCGTTCATCTGTGAGGCTAGGGTCACCTCTTCTAAAAATCCTTTTGAGGGTGACCAAGTCACTATGGGACCCCGAAGCCAATGGACTGAATCTGATGTCACAAATCACGTGTCCCAGTCAAAGGATGACCACTTATCTCTCTTTGCCCATTATCGATGCTCAAAAACAGATCATGCCAGATCTATTGTAAGACCTTTTAAACAGAGAAAACGTTTCCCAGCTCAAAACCATCTTAGAGCTCCCATCTTGCTACTCTTCTTAGAGGAGAACAAGCAACCCATGGAGTGGGTTAAGTATTTTACACCCAATGCCCGTCCCATCACAAGGACCCGTCGGTCTACGGAGCCTGGCAGCATCGTTTCTGACATCCCCAACTACAAGCAATTGCCAAACAGTGTGGTCAAAAACCAGTGTAAGCTGCACTCCTACCGTGTGGCCTTCAAAGACCTTGGATGGGACCACTGGATCATTGCACCTCACAAGTACAATCCTCGCTACTGCATGGGAGACTGCCCTCGTATTCTCCATTATGGCTATAATTCACCCAATCATGCAATCATGCAGACGTTCATTAGCGATCTTGGTATCGCAGATATTCCATTACCCTCCTGCGTTCCCTATAAATACAAACCTATCAGCGTGCTAATGATGGAGAGGAATGGAAACATTGTTTATAAAGAATATGAGGACATGATTGCGGACTCTTGCACCTGTAGATGACTTTGGGCTTGGGTCCGAATAGGAACAGAATTGAATAGTGTGAATTCGCACCAGTGCATTAAGAAAAGTAAACTTGGATGGGCAGGTACAGTGCTATGTCTGTTTGGGTTGCATGATTGTTTTGCATAAGTACCAGAATTCTGACCGTGAGGTATCAGTAACGCATTGGAATTGTGGAGAGTAATCGATTTAGTCTCGTCTCTCTGATGTTTTGGGGAATAAATATTGGTAGGAATTAGTGGTTTCTGACATTTAGGGCCAGTTAAATTATTGCACTAATTATTGTCTTTTTTTCTTTTCCTTATACTAAATTTGTATGTTTTTGGTTTCTGTGTGTTTCTATGTGGAGTTTGTTGATGTTACATGTTGCTGTACATAATGTATTTATGAAAGGGGATGAATTTGAACATTTTGACACTTTATTCGAAGACACCATTGAAAAGTCTGTTTAAAAAAGGGGGAAAAAGAATAAGAAAAGAGGGAGGGAAAACACAAGAGCTCCTGGTCTGCTGACTTTATAGATCAGGCCATAGAGTTTGGACTTTTCAAAATCTTGTTGCTGCTGCATTGTGGCCTCTTATTATATCTTGTCCATCTTGAACTGAGGGTTTTGTCTTTGAAAGCAAGAGAAGCAACTGACAAATTGTGCACTTCTTCAGTGAATACATGATTTGCAGTATGTTTATAAATCGGAGACTTTAATATATTCATTCATAGAGAGAAAATGAATATCCTTGCACCTAAAATTATTTTTTAATGTCATGATAAAAAAATAAAAAGATATTTTGGTAAAAAAAAAAGCAAGCAAACTTTAAAACGTTTGTTTTGTGGTTATTTGTCTCAAAACATCTTTTTATAGCTGGATATAGCTTTTTTGTATCTTTAATGTTATACAGCTGTCTTGTGTAAAATGTGGTTGAGATTTCATTCAGAGCTTTGTGCTCATTGTTTAGCCTTGTAAGAACATCAGTAAAAAAAACTCCTTAGTACACCAACTGATGCACGTTGTGCACAGAAATGCCAAGGTCCAATCTGATTGGCTGACGTTGACACCATCAGGGTGTACAAATTGACTTCTAATCTTTTCACTAGGAAAAACAAACATGTTTACAAGTTTTACTGCTGCTTTAATAACTGCTTTGAGGAATAAATAATCACTAGATTTGACAAAGTTTAGCTTGAGACCCTTAGTAACAAGTAAACAAAATACTGATGAGAATACTTGTAGTCTTGACTGTGTTCTGTTTGGTTTTGAGCTACATGGGATTAATAATTCATCCATCTTTCCCCAGAAAGAAGTTGCAAAGTGACTTTAATATCTTAATAGCTTAAACCTTTGACATGCATCTAAATCCTTTACAATCAACTCAATTTTAGCGTATTTGTTACCAAACAGAATGACTAAAAAGCTTATAATTTAGTGAGAAAAATATACGGATGTGTATTCAGTTACACCTAATTAATTTGCCAGTGAAAAAATAAAGAATTCACAGTTTGAGCTACTTGCTATACAAATGTCCTCTAGTCTGCAGGTAGACTCTGTTCTGCTAAGATTCAAACTGGACGGGCTTGCTGAAGCCCTTTTGTCCTCTTTGGCAGCGGATTAGCATTTCAGTTCCCAATTGGATGGTGTACTTTGTCTGCAATCTGTTGACTGAGTGCCAAAACTGATAAAATGCAAAATGGGGACAGCAAACCCTATCTATGACCCCGGACCACTAAAGAAACCCCCCTCAATGAATTGTCACTATTTGTTCATACGGAGGGATTGATCTTAATTAAATGAAAGGGCATAGGTATGTATTTATTCTTGTGACGTTGATCTTCTGTAGGTTTTTTACTTGCTACTGCTGGTGGAAGTTTTTTATCTTTTTAAATCATAGAATGTTCCAGTATTGGTTCATAATCGATTTTTTGGTACTAAAGATTATTTAAAAAAAACACTTCCAGGTTGGTTCGTTACGTCTATGTAGTGATGATTGTTTTTCATGTTTCACTTGCGTTTCAATCCATCAGCCAGCACACCCTATTTTTTAAATGTACAAATCCATTTGCGTGTTAATTCTACTATATGCTATGTATGTCATGCATTATCAAAGAATAGTATTGTCTTAAATAGGAGTTTTCTAAAAGTGTTCGATGCATGTGACACTGGCTCTAACATGTTTAGCTCCTTTCCATTTCCACCATGTAGGGAAACCTGCAGCTGTTGCGTATATTTGCATTCATGTATCCAACGTTCAACAGTTGGACTAAACATACATTACTGGCAGTAGGCTGCACTACATTGCATTGCATTTTTCAGTGTGAGCACAAAATTTCATGGAATACTGCAGAAGTACAATATGTGAATCTATACTGTTAAGTGTGCCTATGTGACCAACATCACATCTGTTCAACATCAATATAGTCATGAGCTAAACGTAACCATTCATACTTAACCTACAGATTTCATGTGACATTGATCTAAACCAATCAATTTTTTCGCTCATGAAGAATTTTGCAGAACTTTGTTAACCTCAGGCTTTCTGACTAATACAGTGGGCATGCTAAAAATGTTTAAAACAAAGCCACCAGCTTATGAAATAGTACATGGTATTATTTATGTGAGCTGGATGCCCCAGGAGGATAAGCAACATCATGTCCAGTAAACAGCATGAGTCAGTTTGGAACCTTTGTGAGGAGCTGGAGCAGTGATCCAACTCCTATCTGACACTCGGCCATGTTCGCTGCCACTCAGCAAGTTGTTTACTTATTTTGCCTCTTTATGTTATTCTTAACGAATAGGCCCTTTAATCAGTTGTTCTTTTTCAAGGACTCCGCTGGCTGTATGACAAAAGACGTAATGGGAACCTTCAGGAAACAGTCTTTAGTTTTTTCCTTGACACAGTCACCTTTGGCTTAAAAGGTGACCTGCACTAGGGGCATTGAGGCATTAATCTGTATAGCTGCTTCTAAATAATATTTATCTATGAATAATTAAAATGTATGCAAAAATAGCAGTCATATTAGATTGTTCTACAATAAACATCATCTTACGACCCAAATAAGTAGCTCAGTGGTAAATTTTTTTTTTATAAATTCAGTGTATATGATTTATATATTATTCAGGCTTTGTTTAAAACTAACTCTAAAATTGTTAGAATTTGATTTGTAAAAAAAAACTCAGATTTATAGGATTTGAGTTGATTTCAAAACCGATAAACAACTAAACTTGGCATTCTCTCCTTCCATCATTGTGCCTTAAAATGCTGATAAGCACATGTCCAGAATATGGCTGGTTGTATCTCATCCCTCATTCCACTCGTTCTTTCTCATCCCTTGCTCCTCACAACCCCGGCTGCATTCTCTCGCAGAGTCTCAGAGGACAGCTTTATCTAGTTGCAAACATTAAGCAAACGTGTCACATCTGGTTATCTGGAGAAAAGCAGAGAGATAAAAAAGAGAGAGAGAAAGAGAGAGATAAAAAGTGAGGGGCGCGACATTAGATGTCTGTTAGGCTGGAGAGTATATAAGACAGGGAAACGTCTCTGTAGTCAGTGTTGCTCTGAGCTTACTGTAACAGCACTTGTGTGGTTTTTGTGGAAATTTTCAATCATGCAGAGTCACAATCTCTTTAACAGAGGGACTGTTCTAGCCTGGTGGCTGGTGTTTTTGGTGCTTGTCCAGCAGGTAATTATGATTATTGTTATTTTTAAAGACTTCTATTTTTCTGTCCTGCCTGTCTGCTTCCACTTCTATGTTGAACTTGTTTACAGCTCTCCTAACTGCATTAAACTACAGTTAATCCTCTCAGTTTGAACCTGTTTTTGCTAGTGTGTGCATTTTTTAATTTGGAAGGCTGAAATGTTCTGTACATTTTTTCGTAGTATTGTTTAAATATGACCTACAAGGACCAAATATGTTTTTAAATTATCATTTTGTTTAACTTTGGCTTTTTGAATTTGCAGATTTAAAAAAATAAATGTATTTAAACGCACATTAAGTTTATATTAATATTTAATTTAAATATGCACTGTGTTTCAGGTGGCCCCCATTCCTGTGCCACCGGATGAACCCTCAATAGCTGAACAAGAAGTTCAAAGGTCTCCTAAGAGAACAGCTCGAATGACCCCATTATGGAGAATCATGGGCACTAAACCTCATGGAGCATATTGCCAGAATAACTATGAATGCTCTACAGGAGTATGCAGGTGAATTCATAGATCCCTACATTTTGTGCTACTCTCATTGGCATAATTTGCTTTACTTGCAGGACTGTTTTTTAAAATCAAGAAACAGAATTAAAAGTGTAGGAATTAGAAGTTAAATAATTTTGATTGATTCTTGTTTCATTTTGTTAACAGGAAAGGCCACTGTTCCTACAGCCAGCCGATTAATTCCTAAAAATGAAGACTCCCTCTTTCCTGTGATCTGAAGTTTTGAGGCTGACCTGACTCCACACACCATCATGCATGTTCCAAGCAGAATCAGATGACAAGCGCTTGATTCAGTGAGCAGTGGAGGGCCAAGTGAATGTGCAATGCTGTTAATCATCAGTTAGTTAGACGAATAAGGCTAAACGTTAAGGCTATGGCTGTGTTTTCTAATGCCACAAAGGAGGCAAAAGGTAATGTTTTAGCACTTTACAGTGGTGGATAGTCATAAGTTACATCAAATTTTGACTCTCTTGAGAGTGCAAAAAAATCAATATAGAAAAATCTATATATAGAAAAATCTATATAACCTCATAACCTACAGTACATGTGTAGTGGAATTGCTACATACTGAAAGCATTCATGATTGAATGTGCATGACATTTCCAAATAGAGAGAAAATGTTTTGTGTATCACGCTGATTTCAGGTGGTGCTAGGAAGGTGATCAATGTAAGTTAAAATATCATTTTGGGCTAGTTTCCCCTAATCGAATTAAATCCAATCTATATCCTAAAATGTGGAGTATAGAATCAAAGTCCCAACCTGGAAACTGGTCTGTAGTATTACATCACGTTACATGAAAGTTATTTGTGGAAGTTTAGGCTAATGTAAGGATGTGGTCCTTACAGCCCGGATGCCCTCAACCCAAATGTCGATGAACTAAAGTTAGTACGGAGAAAAAGGGCCAGAGAAGGGCAAAGGTTGCCATTATTGATTATGTCTACATATTAACCATTTTCCGCTGTCCTTTGCCTTCATGTGTGCCTTTGCCTTCATGTGTGCCTTTGCCATCCTCCATTGTGCCTCTGTGTGCTTCCATTAATAGTATTTAATATGTCTTGTCCAGACCTGTCACTATTTATGTTGTTATATTCTAGTGTTTTATTGATTTGACAGCCCGCTCATCACATTGATCTAGAAATGGATTTTCAACCATCCTTATCAATATTTTATTACCTATTTATTATTTTCTTCTTTTCATTTTGTATGTCTCAACAGTTCATATAAACCTCCTTTTTTTAATATCTCACTATAATGGTTCTATAAGATTTTTGACTTGTTATGCATATTACTGTACTGTAACTCTGTATTAAACTATATATTATATACTAAACTCTATACCTAAACTATATATTATATTTATATACTAAACTATATTTTAGGGTTTTGAAATAAAAATGTGTTCAAGCAAATCGGATTCTGATTTATTGCCTGTACAAGCTGCAGTTTGCTAACAGGTTTGGCTGCAGCTTTTACAGTAAGATAAGAAAAAAGTATCTCTTCCATACGAAGCGTATTGAAAATGTAAACAAGTGTGACTGGCCAGTGGAGCTAAACTTTAGTCACACAGATTGTCACTCAAGCCTCTGTACAGTTGGTACTGAACTGACACCAGGGATCCACAATTTGGATAATATGACAGACCCAAGCTTAAAAGTGGATTGCCAAGCATGTGCAGTGCAGATCTGTGACCTATTTCAGTGCATATAAATCAAATGTTTCTGAGGGGATAACAAGCACAGCGAAACTTAAATGACAATTTGAGATGCAAATCCAAACACAGGAAAATTCTTTTGAGTAATGGATCATTTGACTTTGGAACAAAATCTTTTGACACTTCCAGAACAGAATTTTAGAACGTTCTGTATCAAAGACAGCACAAATATTCTGTCTTTACAAAACAATGCAATCAATGCCCAGAACTTGGGTCAGAATGAAAGGGAGAAAACAGAACAAATTAAGAGAATATATCTTGAAATTACATTATAGGAGATGTGGAAGCATAAATGTAAAAGTTAGTTTTGGGGAACCTTTTTCTTCTGCACATATTAGTGATCTACACTGTTGGTTATATGGCTCATAGTTTGATGGTGTGATTTCCCCCTAAGAAAAAATGTCTGGTGACAAAAATTTTGCCTGTTTCTAATATTAGGCATATGCCATTGCCATTATTAAGGTCTCTTGAAAAATCTTGTGTTATCTTAAAGCATTCTTATGTACCGTCTCTGAGGTAAACAAGATAGACATGAAATGATTCAAGGTTATTTTAACCACATTAGCCTTTAAATATTTTTAACATGAGATTTGCGACCTTCATGTAGATTGTCAGTTGTTTTCTTATTTGGAACTGTTTTAATTGGTTAAAACAAATGCGCGTTAAGAAAGGTGAATGATGTGACTATGCTGCCACTTCGTGGACATTAGTAATTCAGACAATTACAGACTTTTCAAAGTTGACGTTCATTTAAGAACGTCTGCATCATTTAACTATTAAACCAACATGTGGCGATTATATGAAAAAATATATACAGTAGTGCACTATTTTAGTGCACAAAACATTTCTTTGCATTTACACCATTGTCAGATGTTTTTATTTTAAATGACACACTGCATTTAAGCTTTCTTTTGACTTAGGATTGAACTTAATCGCCCAAAAAAGTTTCTAATTATACTTTGTAGATCCATTTCAATTTACAATAAAAATTGCAATTAACATTTTAATTTACTTCAATTTGAAGTAACATTTTAACATTGTTTTTTTGCTATTCTCACGTGTGAAAGTTAGTGTCAAATACTTTGAAAAGGTAACAAGCGCGTAAATTTCCTCCTATCCTTATTCGAACTTTTATTTTGAAAAAACGGATGTTTATTGTTGTGACATTCATTGTTAGATTAGGCAGAGCGCACTGAAAGCCTCTGTAGCGTTTTATGAGGTGTTTTAATTGTAATAGTTTGATTTTAAATGTGTGATAAAGGAGACAGTAATGATGATAAAAGCAGAAATCGCAGTGTGGTGTATATTTACAGTCCGGATTATATCCAGACATGTGACTCACTGTCTAAAGTACCAAACCGGGTGAGATGAACAGCACTTTACACACTTAAAACACATCACAATAACAACCTTTTAATAATTTAAGACGTTACATATAGATACTGTTTGATGTAAGGGTATAATGTAAGCTTGCTGTGCGCTTTTATTACATTCACATTTTTAGGTACCAGGGTAAATCATTCAGTACAATGGTATTTATCGCCATCTGATACTACGATATCATGCCACAAAAAGTTGCGTAAGGGTCTGCATAAATGAATAGCTATGGTTGTTTCTTTACTTTATTTCTCTGTTACAGGCCAGTATGGTGCATTCACTGATTGAGGCGTATGACTTACTGAAGTACATGAGGTATGTCAAAAACATGGCATGTATTTTATTAGTCTCAGAGCTTCTTCCAAAAAGCCGCTTTTTATGACATAATGTCTCTGTATTTAATATGTTAGTAATGGCGTTTGTTATGTTCAAGCTGTTGTGTGTAACTTTTTAGAGTGGTGAAGCCTCGTGTGGCTTCAATAGAGGAGATGGCAGTGTTTCACACAGACTCGTATCTACAGCACCTGCACAAGATCAGCCAGGATGGAGATAATGACGACCCTCAGTCCGTTGACTTTGGCCTGGGTAAGAAAACTTTTCTTAGAGTTTTGAATTTAGATCAGATGTGTGTTTTTGAGCTGTGCTTTGCTTTCTAATGATGATAAACTAGACAATTGTTGCTGTTTAGACAAGTTGATATCTTAGAGTAAACATACACTTTGTATGTTTACTCTAAGATACAAAATATGTGGACGCTTAACTGTATGTGATTGTAATAGATAGCAATAGATTACACATCCATGGACATAAATCCATGGAAGTTAGAGCTAGCAACTTTCCTTTTCTTAGGCTTTCTACTACATCCACACCCAAACTTCACATTTTAAAATCTGCACTCAATACTTATTTTCCTATGTTCACTAATTTGTATTTGACTTCTGTTGGCTTTTTAATTTTATATCTTGATCCACATTATACTGTTTCACCTTGTTTTTGTCTGTGAATTTATCTTTCATCATCTTGTGTATTTTTACGCATCTTTAGCTGACCTGTTATTTAGAAAGGGTGTCACCACACTTGTGGCCATGCAGTGTATCAGCAAGTGGTACTTTGTTATTGCTTGCAGTACCCCCTGCTAACAGCAGTGGGCAGTATTGTGCTTTAATCGTGCACTGACTTTGGCATTTTCAGTCCCTCAGGTCCAGGAGTAATTGAAATGCCTGACAAACTGACACTTTATACCGTTCTGCAGAGACAGAGAACAGTTTTATTGTTTTTAAAGAGGAAACAACACTCTTGCCAATAGATCTATTTTAAATTAACTCTGTGTTTATTGTTCTTTCTCACTCTCTGTCTCTAGTCTAGTAATCTGTCTTTCCTCTCATTTTCCTTTTTACACCCCATCCCATTGTCTCTCCCTCACCGTTATCAACTGCCCCTCATGTCCGCCTCTTTTGTTCAGGTTATGACTGTCCGGTGGTGGAGGGTATTTTTGATTATGCGGCTGCCGTTGGTGGAGCCACTCTGACTGCTGCCCAGAATCTGCTGGATGGAAAGTGTGATGTGGCCATCAACTGGGCCGGAGGGTGGCATCACGCCAAGAAGTAATACAGCACAACAGGCCTTGTGCCCACCCGCTTGTGTTTCACCTCTTGTGTTTCATCAGTCATTGAGATACCAGTGTCATCTTTAGCATAAGTTCTTTGGAGGATCTGCCAGGTTTTGTGTTGAAACTGTAAAGTTCAAATTAATATTTACAGTTTGTTTGTAGAAGGCTGTAAAGTGTTTGCTTTATGTACTTTGTAACTTTAATATGTATGTTTATTATATGTTTATGTTTATATGTGCTGCCCTAACATGTATTTGGGCCATAAGCCATACTTCAAAATGTTTAAATGTCGAACAAAATATTAGGTCGGTGGAATTTTAAAGAAATAAAGCACAAAAACATTTTATTAATAATAATTTGGGATTAATAATAATATTTTAATACTTTTGCTAGACTCCATGTTATATGACAATAGACGTAATACTTATAATAATACTTAGTGGATATTAGTGATATTAGTGGAACATGTCCATTATTAATATGATTGGGCCCAGTGTATGTGTCAGAAACATTTGTAGGACACCGTTTAGTGGGTCACTGGAGCAGCTGATTGTGTGTGTGTGTTGTATAAGGGACGAGGCATCTGGGTTCTGTTATGTGAATGACGCTGTTCTCGGAATCCTCAAGCTGCGGGAGAAGTATGAGAGAGTTCTCTATGTGGATGTGGACCTTCACCATGGAGATGGTAATAACACTTGACTGTTAACAAGAGCGTTTGTAACCATAACAATCTGCTGTCAGTAGTAGTGTTTGTTCCTTCCTTCTTGTCCACAATAAGGGTTTGAATGGCATTAGAATTTATAAAATGATTCCAAATCCAGACCATCAATCAGACATCAGTAGCAAATGCTGAGATGTTTACATTTGGTAGTAACTGTTGGTAGTTTTTTTTTTTGTGCTGGTCATTTACCGATTTTGATTATTTCTTAATCAGAACAGAAAAATGGTGGTTGGATGGTTTTACAATAATGCAAAAGGGCATTTCCGCTGAGCTCAGGCCTGATTAAACATGCTTCCTTTCAGCTTCACTAAGTGCTGGGCCTCTGTTTCCTCACCAGGTGTGGAGGACGCTTTCAGCTTCACCTCCAAAGTCATGACTGTATCTCTGCACAAGTTCTCGCCTGGCTTCTTCCCAGGTTAGTCCAGCATGCCTCTACGCCTCAGTGAGGATCAGCACGCCTTTTAATTCCCTTAATTGACAGTCATGTTTCAAGCCATGCCAGATCTGGAGCTGCAGTCCCCACTCCAGCGCCCAGAGTCTGATTACCCAGCTGATAACAAGGACCGAAGCTCTGCAGCTTCTTGGAGATTCTGAGAGCCACTTCAGTAGTTTAACAATAAAGCTTGTGAGGGGTACTAGACAAGTGCTCTATACACCAGCATGCAGGATATTGAGTTTATAACTTTGTGTTTTTCCTTGTTAACTTATTAATAGTTAGTTGTGTTAGTTAGAGTTGGTTTGTTATTAACAATTATCGAATGACCTTGACAAAGTCATCAGTTGGTTATTTAAACCTTTACAGACTTGTACAAGGTCATTTGTGCACATTATATTTTATTTACATTTATGCAATTGGCAGATGCGATTATCCAGAGCCAGAGTGCATTCAGACTTTATATTTTATTACTAATATTTGTTCCCTGGGAATCAAACCCATGACCTTTGTGCTGCTAACACAGCGCCCTACCAGTTAAGCTACAGGAATACGTCTTATCAAACGTCTTAAAAACTGCACGTTTTGTTTAAATGATTTTATTTACTCCATACATGAACTCTGCCAGTGATATGAAGGGGCTTTAAAGTGTTTTAGAAGTGTTTTAGTAGAGGACTTCCATGAGCATTAGACTATAAGAATGTAAGGTTATAGAGTTGTGGGTTTGGACTTGTGGTGCACTGATAATTTTCTCCGCAGGTACAGGAGACGTGACTGACACTGGGCTGGGTAAAGGACGCTGGTACGCTGTCAACGTTCCTCTTGAGGACGGAATCCGTGATGATCGTTACTGCCAGACCTTTAACAAGTCTGTAAAGATTTCATAAACAACCAATATAATCTGGTTTCTCATTTGAAGAAGTGGACGTAATAATAAGGTTGTGTCTGGTTTTGTTTTTTCTCAGCGTGATGCAGGAAGTGAAGGCCTATTTTAACCCTGAAGCAGTCGTGATGCAGCTGGGAGCAGACACCATGGCTGGTGACCCCATGTGCTCTTTCAATATGACTCCGGTTGGAGTCGGAAAGTGTCTGAAGTATATACTTGACTGGGAGTTGCCTACGCTGCTGCTTGGAGGAGGTGGGTGTAGTTTGTTTTTTTGTTGGATTGTATTACGTTTGTAAACATCTAGCATTTTCTCTTTTAAGACCAATATTATGAATCATGTTTAACGGGAGAGAGAGAGTTTGTAACCATTGTGGCTCTTTAAGCAAAATGTTCAACGGGTAAAATGTCTTCACCTACTTTGTTAAAGTGTTAACCAGATTCTGGTGCTATAGTATTGTGTGTAGTATTAAAATGGTATCAATAATTATGTTATTATTATCATGGCTATTGTCAATACCAGTATATAGTGCTCTCAAAAACAATTTCAGCAATGTTCTCCTTCCATGTCTTAACACTGCCAGCTCCCTCTTCTCTCCTTGCTGCCAGTGTGCTTTCTTGGCCAAAAAGTTTATTAGTGTGTTGTTACAGGCAAGGGGGGGTTGGGCTGAGAGAAGAAAGTGAACTTTTGTGATTTTAGCCCATTTTGAAATGAGCTCTAAGCTGCAGACCTGCCTAGCCAAGCACTAGATGAAAGGTAGTAATTACACTCGTACAATGAAGCCC
>JAZGTK010007364.1:0-19480 GCA_036877625.1 Ambastaia sidthimunki | reverse complement strand
TACAATACAGACTCACGGGAGGAACCATGCGGCAGGAACGGATGCAGTCGTTGAATCCAGCCCAGTGTTGGAAATCAGGATAATCCCCCTTGAACAGCATGTACTGGTATCCTGCATAGCTGGGCTTCTCGTAGGCCACCCAGCGGCCGCTCTCCACCCGGATGGAGTTACAGCGAGAGAAGAAGGATTGCATATCTGCACAGTCTCCACTGCACTCATAGTGACGGCCCTGGAAGTTCTTGTCTTCAAAGAAGGTAATCTGTGTGGATGGTTATAATGACAGGATTACAGTTCATTTTACAGATTGTTTCTGGGTATTGCGGTTTGCTGTTGACTGTAGCAATGAACAGTTTTGCATATACAGTGGTATGAAGTTGTCATTGAGTTCAATATTTTATTTATAACCCTATAGATCTCTTGCTTTTGTCATCATAATATTTTAAACCATATTAAAAATTTCTTCACTGTGGTTTTGCAGCTATAAACTCCCTCATATATTATTTGTTTAATATTTTAAGAATAATTAATAATATGTATTTAAGGAATACAGTTACAGTATCCTATAATTTGGTTAATCACTTACCTTGCCCATTGTGTCTGTTCTGTGAGTGGACCAAACCATTTCTGAGGTCAGGACCTCTTTATAGACCCAGCCTGGATCAGGGCTTTGTGTCAGACTCACAGAACTCTGTCTCATCAGCACAATGTGCTCTATAGAGTTCACAGAACTGTAGATCTGGCAGCATGTGCCCTCCATTGTGTTGTTGCAAGCTTTTTTTTAGTCCCCCTCTCTCTCCAAAGACAGCAGACAGCATCACTGCACTTTTTAGCGTGTGACAAATAAGTTGCAAACTCTGCTTTTTTGCATCAGGGCTTTGCATGTATATGCAGTGAAGCGGCACAAAATAACTGATATGTTTGCATTTTGAGTTGGCAAGTTGCCGTTAGAGTTGTCTTCTCAATTGGGCATGAATTTATTTAAAGTTTGTATTCAGTTTTATGTTCCGAAATAAGACAATTGAATTGTTTAATCATGTCAGATGGCTGAGTCTGGCTGAAATTCAGACTTTATTTTCATGTAAACTGGGCTGTAGATCAGTGAATCCTTTGCTTTAAAAAAAACTGGCAGGCTGACAGGAAGCTGAGCAGACTTTTTGCTACCAAACAATTGAAAGTGGAATGAAGAAATGAGACTATATTCAGTTTTAACATCTTTAATGGTATTTAAAAAGACTCATCCTACATTAAATTGCTCCTCATTCTTCTAAAGGAGCCAATCATGGGATTCCAGCAGCCCCAGTCACTGCAGGCTCTGTATTCGCCGGGCCGCAGGAAGTACTGACGCCCCCTGTAGTTGGGGTGCTCATAAAAGATCCAGTAGCCCTCCATAATGTTAGAAGAGTAGATGCCGTGGTAGCCAAAGCGGTCGTAGACGTTGGGGCAGTCGTCTGTGAACTCCATCATGTGTCCGTACATTTCAGGCCTGTTGTAGATTCTCATGCGGTAAGCACCTCTGTACTGTTTTGTGGGGAGAAATAAACAGCAGTTAGGGATTTAGAGCAGTAGATGTCAACAGTTTTGGCTCTCCCATTGTATACAATAATATTTAAAGGCCCACTATTTCTACTTAAAAAATGTATATTCATTAGAAAAATAACCAATCACTAAGAAGTAGCTAGATTGTTTGTTGTTTTAGCTTATTTTAATGCTTGTTTTGTCTTATTTGAAATCATTTTAAGTTGACTTGAGGCCCCCTTGAAAGTTTGTTGAGGCCCCCAGGTAGTGTTGGGGCAATAGTTGGGGCAAGATTCAAAACATTTCAAAGAACGATACTCAGGGCATGAGAGCAACCAGTTGTCAGAGCATTAGGGAGGCAAAACTGAAGCTCTGAGTTCTTGATGTTGCTGTTGAGACTGAAGCCTTTGAACATGACTTCTTGCTGTAAATGTGCAACTTTCAAAGATTTCAAGTAGACGTTTAGTCATTTTGTTGAACAAACTCTGGTGACAGTGTAATGATTCTTCCACTGCCAAAAAACAGAGATGAATGGAATTATGATGAGCGTTGGAGTGTGTCTTGCTCCATTTCAAATAACTAAATCTCCTGGTGGACCTGTGAACCTGTTTTTTCTTCTGCATATATGATTTACTTCAAAGGGTTCATTGATTGACATTGCTTTTTTAAAAGATGACTAACTGTGTGGAATAAAACCCATCAGTTTGATTGACTTACTGGGGGGAACATCTGACAAGATCTGATACAATTGTTGAAGCCCATCCAATGGTGATAATCAGGATACTCTCCACGGTCCAGGATATACTGATAGCCCATATAGTTAGGCCTTTCGTAGCCCACCCAGTGACCTCCCATGACCCGGATGGAGTTGCAGTAGTTAAAGTGCCTGTAGGTCTCAGGACAGTCGGCTGAGCACTCATAGGAGCGTCCCTGGAAGTTGCGGCCTTCGTAAAAGATGATCTGTCAACAGAAAGAATTGTGAAAGAAAAGTGATGAATTAATAGTCATTTTGTTTTGTTGCTCTTTGTTTTGTGTCATATAAATCTATATTCAAACCTGTTAAATTGCATGTTGGATAAAGGTACTTTTCTAAATAATGGTGTTCCTTTTTTGTCATTTGAGATGTTCTTGCATATTCTCACTCAGCTTCTAAAGTTTGAGCTCACTCTAGTCTTCATGCTAATCAGCTCACTGTTTCTAGCTAATGTCCAGCATATGTCTGGACAAAGTGACAAACAGTCTATCTTGTCACATCTTTTAGAAAAATCAATATTTATCAGCGTGTAGCTCCAGCTGGAGAGCGAGCCACATTCGGGTCCTACCTTTCCCATGGTTGCAGATCAGGAAGTTCACACCGTTGTACCGTACTGCCATGGAGGTCCTGGTGGATCTTTTATACGCTTCTGCCAGAGTCGCGTCACAAAGACTAGAGTTTACCTTTAAAAACGTCATGGGCCTTTTCCATTGTTTATTTCTCTAAAGACAACTAAAGCTACTCTCCCATTGTTGCTGAATGCTAGAGTTTACCTTTACAAATTCCCCTCCCCTCAACTTATAGCAGCTCACTTGTTCAGCCATGACCTGATGATGTTGTGTTTTCACAATGGGCCACAAAAGGATCAGGTGCCGTTACAACAGGCCTTTTCTGTGTATGACACAATGTGCAGTAAAAACAGCATGTAAACAATTTTAACTGAATATGTAAGTGTCGTTTGAATCATATCAAAGGCCTCTTTGGGTGACCCTGTCAAACAATCCTTGCCTGAGGTCACATTTCCTTCCTACAGTTTATTTTGTTTTGACCCTATGTGTGGTTTCTGCCTTTATAGCTCATTTTGCCTTTCTGCTCTACATCGGTGATTCGTAGCCGATTTCAAAGCGTACTGAGACTGTAGATAAAAGAATGTTTTCATCACAGGTTTTTGAAATCCCTATATGGCTGAAATTGTTCTCTATAGCTTTGTTTTTGATGTCATCAATTGTGCAATAACAGGCAAACACAACTGTCGCATGCTGTTTAGATTAAGGCGAGCCAATCTGACAGACATTTTGTCAACCAGTTGGTCCGGAATTTTTTTTATTGAATTATTTATTTTTGAATCCCGGCATCACAAAGCATGTGGGAGTGATTTCATCACAGTACACATTATAATACATCTGGTCTCTTTTTGCCCTGCCATGTGCGGTTTTGGACGTACGCGCATAAGCTAACCTGACAATATTGATTGTTCTGGAAGGTGTTGATATAACCTTCCACAATATGTTTTTTTGCTTCTGTAGTTAAAAGACCGGCACTGATGCAAGGCCTTGATGTGGGTCATGCATTTTATTTGTATGTTTTGTGCTTCTTTGTGGTTTTTGTTTCAACTCTAGGACTGCAGACTTTGGCGTGTAAGCAAACCCTCAGCTGACGACTGATAGGCCAAAGAGGGCTGCCCTCGTGGTTTCATCCCTTTCAAAGCTGAGCTTCGCTCTCTGTGTCTCTCTTTCATCAAGATGAGGAGCAACACTCTGTTTTGTGTATTGTTTTGTGCTATGCTGTTTTTACTCCTTAGAAAGACGGCTTTTGTATAACAATAGCCGCACTGTTCTTTGATAACCACCCTGGCATTGTATTAAACCACAGTTCAGCTCTGAGTGAGAGGAGCTGTAGCTGAGGCTTTGTTTTATTTAGCTTGAGCTGACGCTTGCAAACGTTATTGAAATGATGGATCGCTTTCTAAAAATGCCAAAGATTGATATATATTTATTTAAAATAGTGGCTTCTTTTATTAGTTTTGTACTTGTTGTATCATTTGTGAGGAATTATCTTTTAATCTAACTTTTTCCCTGTCCCCTCCCCATTTTATTTTATTTTATCCTGGCTTAGTTGGCGATTACTGTACCACATGTACTCTGCGCTACACGAATGGTTCTCCTACATCACAGACTTGCAAATAGTAATCTTGAAAGCACTACAAGACATTTCCTCCCCACACGGGGCGGAATACTTCAAATAAGCCCAAGCTTTCTCTCTTGGTTCCCCCTGGAGAACAAAAAGCCAACACTTAAGATCTTTTGCTTCCTCTGTGGTTGAGAGAGAGACAGAGAGGGAGAGAAATGGAAAGAGTTGCTTTGGACACAAGAAGGGAGCAACAGTACAGTGCTTTCATATTAGACCTTTTTAACATGAGGTGAGAAGGATGTAAAATAAACCAATAGCAGTCATTTGTTGTTTATTTGTATATCATGGCAGCTTCGGTTTGGGACTTTCCTAACTAGGGACCTGACTAGTCTTTTCTACCACATCAAGGAGGACCACCCATACCCCCACCCTAAATATTAAGATTGGTTGTTGACCAATAGGTCGTTTTTCTGTTCTGAATACTTGGTTACATCCAAGGCTAAAAGTTTTTTGAAAAAGGTTCAACATTGTCATAAAACAATTGAATGCAAATGACATTCTTAATATCCGACAGAAAATGTTGAATGAAGAAGTTTTAGTATTTTTTCTAGTATTATTATATCAGAGATGAGAACAATATAAACTTTGCAGTTTTAGAAATACGCATTTAAAGAGCCAATTTGTGTTTTGTTGCTTATTAAGAACCTCAGTTTGTAAGTTTAGGAACATCATGGTCCCAGGACCAAAGCGCCGCCCCGGTGAATGACAGCTGCCGCTACCGCGCCGGTTTCCTCCGGTAATTATCCTCGTGTTTGTACGAGCGGGTCTTAATCTGCTGTTGAATTCAGTGTGATGTGGTTGGGCGAGCGAAAGCCTCCCGTGTGAGGAGGAGGAGGAGGAAGACGAGGAGATCATCCTCCTGTTGTTGTGCGGAGCGGCAGGCGGCCCGTGTCTGTCCCTGCCAGCGCACGCGCTTCGCTATCGGCTCCGCCAGACGCTGCCTGCGCTCGGCGGCCACTCTGAGCGCGTGCCAGGAGCGGCTTTGTGGAGATGCGTCTGATGTGCTCCATCTTTCCCTTTGGAGGACAATTAAAAGAGGAAATACTGGTGGAATATACACTGAAGATTTGGGGGTGGTTTTGAAGGCATTCAAATAATGCATGCAGTTATTATTTCGTTTAAAGTTTGTTTACAACCAGTTTTCCCTCTAACCTCCACCAGGCTCTCTTGGGCGTTTCATTAGACTTTCAGTTTTAACAGCCACATGGACCCCCATCCAGATAGTCAGGCTACCCAGAGACCCAAAATGAGTTTTTATCTGGAAAACTTTATTACGAGATAATGCTAAAACTGACCAGTCAGTTGGTCAGTGTTCATTCAAATATCTCGTGCAATAAAGCATTTATGTTTTATATATTTGTTCAGAGACGCCATGCAATGTCTTTATAACAATTCCTGGTTCTAGATGGTATAATGATGAATTTGGCTCTTGTTTGTGTCTCGTTTTTTTAGGCAGGCAGCGTCTTGTTCTCTTGCATGCAAAATACACCCTTTATTTTATAAGTTTCAAGACTTAAATCCAAGACTCGATGCGCTCCGAACCAAAACATGAGTATGCATTATCAGTTACTATGTTTGTCTTCCGCGTATTTCAACTTCCTTTCAGGTGAAGCCGACCTGTCCGATCATCTGACGTGATGTATCCCACATCGTCCCCTAGCACAGACTTTAAAGACGAGGCTTCTTGATCTGCCCTCTTTTTAAAAAAAAACATTCTCTGTATTTACTGACATATGACAAAGAAAAAACTCAGATCTTTTCATCTCCTCTTTTAGGAGGAGGAATCACCTTACGATGCATCCGCGTGTATAAGGCAGGGGCTGGCAACAACACACAAAACTTCAATGGAGCCCCTGTACGCACGGGGGAAAAAACTGAAGATCTACCCCAACCTTTCTACAGCCTTAAATATATAATCACATATGATGCCATTTTTTGCTTCTTCAAATTTGGCATCAAAGCAAATGTGTTCTGACAACAGTTAGTGACAAGGGTTCCAGAGGAAAAGAGGAAAGTCGGCTGTATCACGGTGTATCAATTATTGATCGTGCGGCTCTCGACCAGAGAGAAAGAGAGAGAGACGGTGCCTTGTCATAATGAAATATGTGATTTTTAAAAATAAAAAAATAATAGATAAAGGTCGTTCCCATTGTTGTGAAGACTTATGAGTTTGATTGACAGCCTGCAAATTCTCTTCGTTCACTCGTAAAGCACATCAAAAGACAGCTCTTCTCTTTGCCCAAGGCCACTTGCAATTTATTTAGAAGCCCTGTGCTTGTGTCCCAGCAGGTATTAGAGCTGAGCCCAGCCACTCAGAATGATCAGAATTTAGGTGTCTGTCCCTCATCACAGTTCCTTCCTCCTTTTTTTGTGAAATTAGTTTAAACAAGAAACTGGTTCAGATTTTTGGCCAAGATGTTAGTTCTGTTCTGATTTAAAAATTACTCCGTTAAAAACTATGATTTACACTTTATAAAGTATATTACGTTCTGTAGGGTCCAAAGGTCTGAGACCACATTGAATATAAACATTTTTGAAAAATATAGAAGTTTCAACAATGTAGAACAGAAGATGAAACGTTGCATACTTTTAATTGAATTTGTGAATTAACACAAGAAACATACGATTTTTTTTATTGAATGAATACTATGTCAGATCACTAGTCAAATAAACAAATTTGTGACATTGATCATGTTGTCCTTTTTGTACAATAGATTTTTTTGTTTTCTTCAAAGGAAACAAGATGCTCATTTGGGACATTCCCAAATCGTGCTGAAATAACTGGAATCGTTAGTTAAATACTAACATATTAGCTATTTGTTTTTCAATTTAGCTTTGTACTCAGAGGCTAATAGTAAAATTTGTAATCAAGAAATGACAAGAAAAATACAAATAGAACCATTTTTACTAGTGGTGAGACTTTTGGACCTCACTGTACATCCCAGCTACATTTTAATGTGTATCTGTGGTCAGAATATTGTAAGCTATTGTCATGGTAGCAGTGTCCTAATGGATTGTGGAAAGGTGTCATCTGTGATTATCACCTACTGTTATGCTTTTGAGTTTTTAAGTGTAGCTCCACACGAATGCATTAAAAGAAAAATGCAATCGATGGCAGTGGTGGAAGCCACTGTGCTTTGTAAGCAGCAATAAATAAGACTGTTTATTTCAAAGGGACGCAGCAGTTCTCATGAGCAGTATAGGAGCTTGAAGAAAAATAGGGCATTCATAAGGGAGCAAGCGCAGGAATGAAGAAATGAAAGCAAACAGACAGCAGTGTGAAATTTCTTTTGAGTGGTTTGAAATGAAGTAGCGTTTGAAATGAATTGTTTTGTTCACCTTCCTACCAGTGCAGCATATCTCTTAAAAAGTGTTTGAAAAACGTTACATACCGCATTAATAATACACAGGAGGATGTTTAACGGGGCGCTTGACTGGTCCCTGTATCGATAATGATGAAGCTGCACTGAAGAAACGCTTTACCCCTTTTTAACGCCAAACGTGCGGCAATTTTCCTTTTTTACACTAGCCTGTAAATGCCTGTAGTCCTGTTAAATTAGAACGGAATGTCAGAGTGATGAAAACGTAATATAGAGTGAAACACTAAAAAATAAACTAATAATGATAAAAATAGTGTTTGAAGCGTTTACTTGCCAAATGCGTGAAAGTTAAAGCAACTTCTCCCTTTATCTTTATATAAATATATATAAAATATATTTATTTTTCTTTTGCAAGATTTTTTCAAGCAACACGCAGATTATCTTATTACGCATATTGTTAAATAGATCTTTTATTGGTACTGAATACAAAGAGATCGGACTAATTGTATAATTAATCAGTAACAGAATTATTGGTCATTAGTTTTATTTTATTTACATTGTAACTTACATTGTACATTCATTGTATCGGCTGTATAACATTGAGTTTATGAGGGCATTTAAGGTAAAATGAGGTTTTGGATCATTTACATAATAAAGGCACCAAGTTTGCAAGGATGCATAATGACTAATATTGACTGAATAACTAATTAAATGTTGGAAAGAATCAAAACAAGACTGTTGCAGGTTTTCAAACTGTTCCCTGTTAGCACCGCTAGAGTGCAGTAGAGCTTTAAATGTGTTTCCAGCTATCTGCGCTTTCCATCTCTCTCTCTCTCTCTCTCTCTCTCTCTCTCTCTCTTTCTGTGTGTTATTTGTAAAGTAATTCCTGGAAGAAGTGTTCAGACAGATATGTATTTACTGGCTGTGTCATCTCTGTGCTCTGAATCCTATCAGCTGCAGCAGGTGCTGTGCTGGGCTCACACTCAGACGCAGGTCATTTTAAACAGCTGCTGTGAGGGAGCTGACCTGAAGCTCAGGCCACAGCCAGCATTCATACACAAATAAACACTCGCCCTTATACAAACAAAGCTATGTGCACACACAGCACACATGAGCACATGTAAAAGCTTTTTGTTTTGTTGTGGCAGCATTCTGGTGTGTGGTACAGTATGTGTAGACATACGTAGTTGTTTCAAATGTCTCGAATTTAATGAAATTATCTTTACTTAACAGTCATATTAAGTATAAATATTAAGTCTAATCAGAGAAATTATTTAAGAAGTGTACATATCTAAAAATGGATCATTCGGAGACAAAATATTTCAGACTGAGGATAATTTTAATCTTATAATTTTAAGACTGAGGATGAATTAGTTAGTAGTTTATTACTTACTGAATGCTTATTATTATTATTTTAAATGCAATATATGAAAATAAACAGATTATTTATTGATATATGTTCCACACAGCAGTTTGCTACATTGTTTTGGGTTTAATTTAGAAAGTGGTGTTATCATAAGTTGTTATCATTGCAAGTGGTGAATTATCATAATTAGAAACAAAAACTGTAATTTGTCATTTTAATATTTGATTATTTATCAAATGTAAAAAAAGTCATTATTTTAAAATGTAAAAAATGTCTTGTGATATTGAATTAAAAAACAGATCAGTGATGAAAAATCACAGCTAATATTTTCACACATTCTTCACGTTAGTGACAGGAAGTTGAATTGCATTGTGGGATACACTGCTCTGTTGTGCAGTACACAGTGTACACACCACATCCTGCAGAAATAGCAGAAGTAGCTTAGCAGAACGCTTGCACTCGTATTGCCTTATGTTTCTCTTTAATAATAGCTTGTGTCCACCCATTTGTTTGATAAAACAGATATTTGCATGAAGTCGCATCACTTCCTTTGTCTCAGATCCCTGTTATATTGATACATGCATCTGCTCGCAATTGTTTCAGAGCTGCACATCTCGCAGAATATTTGAAAGACTGACGCCAGTGCAGGTCGTGACAGCCTGTGTAAGCAGATGCTGATTCTCAGCAGGTGAGCTGGATAAAACTTAGAGATCATTTGAATGTGTGTGAGACGCCCAAACATTCAAGTGTGACTTGAAGCAGCATCCCTTGAAATGCCTGCAGGTCCTTGGAGGAGATCACCAAATTAATAAAGGCAAGGAAATAACACCAATTCCCACCATCAATACTGCGGTTCTTATTCTTTTCGCTTTCAACTTTTGTTTTTCTCTTATTCTTGCTCTTTCTCTATTCCCTCCCATCGCACTGTTGTTTTCTTAGTATGTTTTTCTCTCGTTCTTCCCTTTCTGTCGCTGAGCACTGCAGCCACTTTCAAAGGCTCGGCTGTCACGCGCGAGCTTTGAGAGCTAGTTTAATTTTTAACGTACATGTTGTCAGGGTGCCGTCAGCCGTGATTGACAGGTTCGTCCCAGAGCAGCCCTGCTTGGCAGGCTGGTGTCTTTTGTCAGAGACAGCGCAGAGAAGCTACAAAGAAAGCAGAAGAGCAGGAAAAAACAGACATAAATAAAACACAAACCCCCACTTACACTTTTCAATAGAGATTCAATTAAGCAAAACTTAACGCCGTGCTTTTTCATACAAAGAAAATGGACTTGATTTTTTCTTTTGTTCTAAAAATTGAGATCCAGTTCAGAGCATATGGGTAGATGCGGAGAACGTAGGTGGTGAGAGCAAAGATATGGGTGCTTTGTAATTTTATGGCAATATGAATAACCAAAAGGAAAAAAGGCTTGTCGCAATGTATGCAATATATTGTTTATGCTAGAAAGTAAAAGCGCATGGGGCATTACGATTCTGCTTGTACAGAAAGGAACAGAGGTAGCCATGGCTACTTTTGTGATGCTTTCAACTGAATGTGTCATATTCTAGATATCGCTGTGCTGGCATTATTTGATTCTGGATGAAACGGTAACTGTAGCATCACCTATATTCGACTTTGAACATGACTTGAGTCCAGAACAAATACAGAACAAACACCGATACCGAACCGATACAGTGGATCTTTCGCTTACATAAGCAGTTGTGTGCATTGCCCTAGATGATCTCTCAACACAAACTAAAGGAATCGCAGATGTGTGTATTTACAGAAAAGTTTCTCTTTTTTGAATCTTCCAGTCCAGTGAGATGAAGACATGAGGCTCCTCTAGTGTAAACACAGAGCAGGACACTCTTTGGAGTGTCAGAATTCTGACAGGAATGCCGCAAGCCAGTTCAGCTCTGCGCATGTATCCGCAGTACCCACAAGTGTTTGAGAATGAAAAGAGCAGGGCATGAAGTTCCCAGCTGCACTCAAACTCTGACAGAAGAGAGCAGATCTTTCTGAGAGTCATGGATGTCTCACATATGGGATTAGCATCATTTAACGTAGTTTTAGTAAGGAACCAATAGCGACAGAATATAGTTTGTCTTCTGCAAATTTTCTTTGAGTAGTTAAAATTTGTTAATATTTTGATTGTACTTTACTTTGATTGTATTTTGATAACAGATTGTACTGCACTTTACTGATCTGGCAACGTCTTAGAAGGAAAAAAGGTCAAAAAATTGTATTATTGATAATACACAGGATCTCATATAAGCTTATTTACTGGCATAAATATTTGTGTGTGACTGTTAATGAATAGTTAATTCATAGATATTTGAAATAAGCCTTAATGAATAGTTCTGTAGGAGGCATACAGCATTTAATAGTTAATAAAGACTAATAAATAAGTAATATGTAACTAATTGTTACATAACCCAAAACCTCAGTGTGATATACTAATTAGGTAATCTTTTTTATCAGCAGTGACTAGTGGTTAGTGTAGAACTAACTATTTGTCCAGTTCCAATTCCTGCATAAGTACCTTGTATGTACCTAAGTATGAAACAATAATCTAATGTATTATCCAAAATTTATTTTAAAGCGCAATGTTGGTTGAAATTATTATTTTGGAAGAATTGATGGGTTTTAATTGTTCCTAACACATAAAATGAAAGTTTAGTCTAATTACTGGCAACGATTTTGATAGTGCATTGACAGTAATTTCAAAAGGATTATAAATATTCTGTGGGTATTTTAAAAAAGTTTTTACATTTTGCTTTGTTAAACCTTAAAAAGTATTGATCAGTTTAGCATACATTGCCTCAGCAAAATAATGACTCTTTACATGAAGAAATATATACAACCCTTGTACCTTTTAGGAAACTGAATATTTGGTAGGCATTATTTTTAATGCATGTTTTCTTCAAAGAAGTCTTGTGCCAGTTTTGGGGGGTCGCACATGATCCCCAGCACCCTGTTCTGGATAGGTGTACATTTTTTTCTTCTGCCAGTGTCTTTTAAATAAAAACACATCTTGCATTTGATAACGGCTTGACATTTGACAGTATGTTCAGACCAATCAAATGAGGCAGACTTTTTTTCCTGAGCCGTCTAGCAAAGCGGCACTGGGGGAAAAATAGTCCTGTCACTCCTCAGAAGCCTATCAAAGAATCCTTAGCCAGAGCGATCAACATCTGATAGCGCATCCACCGCCCCTTTTTTATTTATTTATTTTATTTATTTATTTTGTAAACCAGCCTGTTGAGACATCACAGCTAACATCACAGCTCATCCGTGATGGGATGAAGTGCCCCTCTTTCCTCGGAAAAGTGTCTGGTTGTTTTTGTCTCCGAGATGGAGGGAAGCAATCGCAACTTTCTGTCACTCACCACAGAGCCCCAGCGTCAGGAAAACAGGAGCAAACGTTCCTGGTCATCACCTCACGCCCTCATTATTAAAGTACAGCACAGATCAGATTATACAAGTGTTCGTCCAGTGAGGTTACTCTTAAAAGAAGCAACAAAGCCTTCGGTCTCCATGGTTACATAATTTATAGCAGCCAAATTCAAACAAAATTTAACACATTGCCATTCATCTGAGGCCACGTGTATTTGAGCACAGTTAACTCCAAAGTGATAAATTAATAACACCACACTAGAGGATTATGTGAATGAGCGTGTTTAATGATTCTGTTTGACAACAAAAGGAAAGTATCTAAATCCCAGAGAGTCACTATTGCCTTTTCTTTTGCTTCACTATAAGCTTGCTTGTACTGTATGTACAGCTGTTAGATGATAGGATTCCATTATAAAACGGAAAGTTCGAGTCCTGAATGCTGATTGGTCGATACAGGGTTGCTGCTGAGCTAAGATACAAGATATAGTAACAGCTATGACATGAAACACCTGTTAATCTAGTTTATCACTGAAAAAAATCATAGAATATACGTCTTGTTATTAATAATTTTGTAATGTTCGGAATTATATCATATTTTGTTATTAATAATTTTGTTATTGGTAATGTCTTTTAGCAAAAGATGGCCCTTAATGAATTTGAAATATATTATATAATATATATATTTATATATATTTTTTGTAGTTTTGTTTATCTTTAGTTTTGTTTTTATTATGTCATTCATTTTATTATAAGGCACCATTTTTTAATAGCAATCTCACACTTAATATTACATAAAAATATGTTCTTATTATATAAAGAACATATTATTAAATATGTTCTTATTACACTTAATATATATTTTATATTACATAAAATTGAACTTTTGAAATGAAAGTTTAAACAGTTATCTTATTTGCAATTATAGTCCAAGCATAACCAAAAGTCTGTATTTGTTTGTAACATCAACAAGCATCGTAATGTCTTCTTTAGAGATGCTTGTTATACTACCAAAAGTAAATAGTATTATTCAGAAATCAGCAAAAAAACAGTGCACAGCTGAGTCAGTGCAGAGCTGAGTTTAAGCTAAAACAGAAAAATCTGCTAAAAATCTGATGCAGCCAGTCAATATTGAAAAGATTTCACTGAAATTCACTTCAATTGCACATTTTTTCTTCATTTGAAAAGGCAGAACTCAACCAGACTTTTACTTATTACAGCTCTTCAGTCATGAGACAGGTGTCGAGTGTTTTGAGGAATTATTTCTAGGTGTGTTTGTGAAAGACAGTTTTTTATTCCTCGCTTGTAAAGCCCCTCGCTTAGAACTCATTCGCAACACACAACAGATAAACAAACCTTCACGTTTCAAACGATAGACCTCAGATGTGTTTTTCATCATCGCTGTTCGCGCTTATCGTGAAAGGCGGTTTTCAATGTCAGCTCGATTATAGGCAGTCTATCACCATACATGCTCAAATATTGCAGATCTGCTTCTGTGTGCGACAAAGAATGGACATCTCTTCATGGAACGTCGAGAACCGATTCTTCCTTTTTCCTTTTCTTTCCTCTGGATGCTTTGACCTCTTCTTTGCACCAGGTGTGGGTTTCCTTGATCCTTCTTCCTCTATTTGTGGTTCCCCCACCCTCGGCACCCCCTGGTATGAATGATTCACTTTGAGAACAAGCAGTTTGCCTCCCCAAGAGTGTAAAACGTGGTAAAAAAACCCATGCAGCCGAGCCAAAGCTCCACTCTGATCTCGCCATGTTGTGTAACTCTTTAGAAACCCAATGTTCCTATCTCTTACCCTGTCTTTTTTTTCTAACGGTAACACTCGGTATTGACTGTTTATGCTTTTTAATGTTTGTGGAGAGGGCCCGGGGCTTGCGATGGGGGGAACCGTTCTTCTTGACACACTTAACGCCCCCGTAGTGAACTCTAGCTCCCAGCGTTCCTGGAAGTACAGAGACCCCATCACCAGCCGGGAGTGGGTATAAAAGCCAGCACCCGCCGCGCCGCTCAAGAGAGATCACCCAACGCATGATTAAGACGCTCAAAAGGCGTTCTTTCACACAAAATATTTACACAACAGCCCCCCTCCCCTTCAAAGCTGCAGAGGCCCTTTCTGTTGTGCTTTCTTTGGGGAAGTTTGAGGGCACTAGAGATAGAACGAGAACAGGAGAGTGTACTAGAGAGAGTGTGAGAGAGAGAGCACGAACAACACTGCAGAGGGCACACTTCGGTCATATTAAGCAAGGACCCACTCCGCCTCTCGTTCTTTTCGTCTGTCGGACTCTTTTACGCTCTCTCTGGTTCCCATGTGAGGGGCTACATAGAAGTATTCTTGGATCGAATCTGCCAATAAATGCATGCGGGCCAGTTTGTAAATGCCAGGGTCGTTGCAGTGTTATCTTAGAAAGCTATTCCAGCTGGAGTGTTTACAAATATTGTATTTTAATGGACTAGTCAACATTTATTAGGTGGAACTGACACACTGAAATGACTGTGTGTGTGTGTATATTTTTATCGACATGTGTAAAAAAATGTGCAGCCGTTACCTAAACGTCTGCGAATTGCTGTTTTAAAACTTGCATAAATGTGATGTATTTATAAGGGAAACAAAAAAAATTATTGGGGAAAAGTTGGACTTTTTGTTAATCTGGAATTGATTGGATGGTGAAAAGTGGGCGGTGCATACTGAAATGGAGCCAGCCAATGTCAAATTACTAAAACAATGTCTAAATACAGTATTTGGCTATTGATTCACTTTGTCCAATTGTCTGCATGGAGAAAGTTTGAAAGGGAAAAAACTTTGACTTACCATTTTTGATTCTTTTGACTTGCATTACACCTATACATTTTTTAAGTTAAAACAGGTTTTACAATGTAGGCATGACTTTAAAGTGATATCAAATGTAATGGCACTTATACCATCATAGCAGGTATCTGTGTGTTTGATAGCGGCTGCTTCTTCCCCACATTGGCTGTCTCTGTCTTCTGAGGAGGTCTCCTACAGTGCAGGTCTATTCTATGTTTTAATATCTTTATCATTATCTACAATTTATGAAACTGCCATTCAAACTCTAATTAAATTAACCATTGATAGTTAAAGTCGTTCGTCTCTATAAAATGTGCATTTAATAGACTTGCAAAGAAAGGTGGAATGTTTAATCTGATGCTCCAGCATGTTACATCACTGAATCTTCTTTAATGTCACATTTTGGAGTTTAAATGACAAATCATGCAAATGTATTTCTCTTCTTACCTAACTAATATTGGCTTTAATATGTCACTTTATTTTTAACATATTCCTTTATAATCTTACTGATCACAGTAAAATCTAAATTTCTATAGAATATATGATTTCTATATGTGTATGTGTATGTGTGTGTGTGTGTGTGTGTGTGTGTGTGTGTGTGTGTGTGTGGTCAGATGGTCCCAGATGGTGAGAACAGTTATTAAAGACTGTTGGATGTTGGGTACCAGTGGCATCCAAACCCTCCCCTCTCCCCTTTTTCCAAAAGACAAAGATGTCATAATGTGCTAATGAGAGAAGATGGTTAAGACCTCCTACCTTTCTTTCCCCCGCCTCTTTGTGCTCATGGCCGCAGGTTGTCTCCAGGCGGGCAAGGCCTGCTCGTCAAAAGGACCGGCTCTCGCACCATATTGATCGCGGACTCGATGAAAGGTCAGCGGACCCCCGCATCTACTCATCACCATAGTTGCAGAGTTTCTGTGCCTGCCTCCCCGCAGACCGAGCCCACCATCGCTGTCCCTCTACCACGGCGGCCCACCCCTCCCCCTCCGACTCACCGCCACCTGGGGGAAAGAGAGCGCCTGCAAACGAGCTAATCACAGCATACAATGAACACCTCCTGACTGGCTGACAAATGTCAGGGTGACTTGTACAGGGTTTTAAAAAATAAATAAATAAAAAATGAATTAATTGCACTGGTTAATTAGGTCCCTGAGGCCTGAGCGCTAATTGCGAGCCACATAGCTGGCGAGCCTGGAAAGCTCAACAAAAGAGAGAGCGTTCAAACAAACAGGCGAGCTCAAGAGCAGACGTACCAGAGATAGACGCACACATGCTCGTGCACGACTCGTATGTGCTTTTCCCCTGCTTTCGCAAGCTTCCTCTCTCCTTGTGTAACTCCATGACCTGCCAAATGGTTTGTGTCTTGAAGTACAATGGAACGAGAGGCACATTCAGTCAGAGAAATCTGCCACATTCCACAAAGCATCTGTCTTGCTAGCAACCCGCATTCATTAAGTTTGTATCAATTAGCTGTTATGACTTAACAAACCTCTATTTGTACTTTCCACTTTGAAAAGCTTCCTAAAGTGACTTTGTCCCTCAGTGTACCCTCAGTGTCATCCAACTTTAGCAACAAAGTGTCTCTCGCACTTAATTAGAAAGAAAAAAATGAAAGAAATCAAAACAAAACTCTATTTATTCATCATCCTCTCAGAGACAGTTTCTTTGCCTTTTTTTGCGTTTCCCACTGAAGTGAGAACTCGAGAGATGGTGTGTTTTGTCAAGGTTGTTTGAAAGGCAGGAAAGAATAAGACATGGGGTAAAAGTGGCTTGGAAACTGTCACATTTCACTGTTGTACCACTCGCTCCTACTGTTTCCACAATTATCTGCTACTCTGATACTCCTTTTCAGGCAGCGCTTGTTTTCAGAACTCAATTTCAGTTTACCTTTGAGTCATGTGTTCTTTCTGTCTTCTGTTTCCTCTCAGAATTTGGTCCTCAGAAGCTTAGATCGCGTGGGTGTTATTATATGCTTGAACTGAGTTCCGCTGCATGTATATCTTTGAGCGCATGTTTAAGATTAATCCAGGTACGAGAAGTTTGTATGTGTCTTTGCGTGTGCACATGTGTTCTGTCCTGGTGTTAGATGAAGTGTGTGTTTTCAAGCCTTTGTGTGTGTGATGCAGATCTACTGATTAAACACTGAGGAAGATGAATACATATGGAAAACATCACGGCACAGAGCCCTGGTGGTCTGGCTGCTGTCATAACTCTTCTGCACCTAAATCAATTAACTCTGTCTTTCACGGTTGTAGTGTCAATGAGAACACTTTACCTTTGGGGGTCGTAATCATTTTTATTTTATGTTTATGTCTATTTTATGTTACTTATGTACTTTAAATGTTCATGGTATGCATGGTGCAATTTCTTACCGAGCGGTACAGTGTTTTTTTAAACATTTTTTGCCTTACGACAACAGTCATCATGTTAAAATTAAAAGCTATAAAAAATAAACTTTGGAGAAGTTTGGAGTTTGGAGAAATATCACATTGGCCTTTACAAAAATAAAGTCATGAAGTTTCACGAGCAAAGTTGTAGCAATACAAGGTCGCTATAATATTATGAGAATAACGTTTGTAGCATTATAAGATTAAAACTGTAGTATGAGAATACATTGTTACAAATGTCCTAGTAGCTCATTAAACATGATAATGTTTGACACTAATACTCTTATTCAAAACTAAATGTATATGTTTATTCCCAGCACAGTTTGTATACCATTTTAGGGGTTAACCCACAGCCCTCTGTAACAGCCCTATAGCATCCCATTAACATTCAGAAACATCTCTGACCTCGCGAAACGGGGTCTTATCACGTTCTGATTGGCTGCTAAACAAAAGTGCGTTCAGTGAATGCTCCCTGCAACATCATCATGCTCTTACTCTCGACTTTGCCCCTGACCCACAATCCTTTGCTCTGTGGGGATTACTTACACATTAGCTCAGGCAGAGAAAAGAATGCCTATGGGTCAAAGGTCATGTACAGGAGTAGAATGAGTGCATCTTCAGAAAGACTAACAAATGACTAGGGGAAGAGTGTTTTGAGAAATAGCAGGTGTATAAAAGGAATAAGGGCTAGACTTTGGTGTGTGATATTTAAATGCATGTGTATCAGCTGGCAAATATGCAGCTTTCATAATTTGATGCTGATTTGTAGTGCACTGAGCATCATTTGCAATGTTTCCCCAAGACATTTAATGCAAAGCAGTCGGAATCTGTTCAACAGAATCATTAGCCTTAATATGTGTGTGCTGCATTTCTGGAGTCAAACTTTAAAGGCCAGTTAGCAATATGATGTGGCTTTGAATTTGTGATGTGTCCAGGTCTTCACAGACTAAATAGCCCTTGGAGACGTGCCTGTCCCAATCCCCCCATGACTGGGCCCTATCGATCTTACTGTTATTGACATGACACCTGCAGAGGGGGGCTTTAGCTATTGATAACCGATGGTATTTCTGCAGCAGATCAAAAGCCAACTGCCAGCTTTCATGTTTGTAAACAGTATCGATTTGCATAATAACCTCAAAAATGAGTAGCTAGGATTAGGCAAGGACAAATGCATTTCAGCATTCATTAAGATTTGTACCGCTAGAACCTAATTAAGGCGCAAAAAATGCGCAAAATCGGTTTGACAACGTCAACACATCCACAATTGCATAATTTGGATTGCCGCAGTGTAATTAAATACACGTTTTTAAATATTTTAACTAACAAAGATAATTGATTCATACATACAAATAATCATTTTATTTAGAAAAAAAAATATTAATACATTTAAAAAGTAGCTACGACACTCAGACGAAGCGCTGATGTGCCACTTTTTCCCGCAAAGATGCAAATTATCGCATTCATTTATTTATGAGATGGTACCGTTATTCCCGTTCACCTGTTCGCTGTGGTCCGCGTCAGGCTCGGTACTGAAAGAGACGTCAGGGGAGCGGATGAGGGAAGAGGTGATGCGGCAGACGCCTGCGTATCTTTCCCTCTCGCTGCTGTTCGTCTATTTCCACTAAGCTGCCTTAAAACCATTGAATTATGCATGCGTGTCTGTCACTTATTTATTTCTTAACCACTGCCGCTGTCATTAGGTGACGCGCGTTATTGGGCTGTGAGCTCTTCCCAGTGGACATCGTGTTCAAACTGGGAA
>JAZGTK010007363.1:0-19481 GCA_036877625.1 Ambastaia sidthimunki | reverse complement strand
TGTTCACCTTCACAAACTTCTCAGACGAGACAAACTCTTCAGATAAACAGCTTATGAGTCATTGCTTGATTTTATTTAAAACACCAACTTTCCAAAAGGTGTAAGTTTCATAGAATGACTCATAAAAACATGTACCACTGACTCCTGCAACAAACTCACAAAAAAAACACAGGAGCCAATTCAAACTAAGCAGAGATTCAGAAAGTGCTGTCGGTAAGTGACCAGTGTGGGTGTTCCCATATCTGAGACACTGATGATTGTTTAAGACGTGTTTTGCTCTCGGTTCTTTGTTTATTTCCTGGCGTTGAACTATATGCTCAGTTTCCTGCTCCTGTGACACAATCTTTCCATCCTTCTCGCTCTTTCACCCCAATTGTCTCCCAATCACTAAAAACTGAACTGTGTACCTAACTAACATTCTCAGAACGTTGGCTAAAAAAATTATCTCCAAAAATGTTCTTGCAGTAACGTTAGTCGAGCTTTCCTAATATAATGCATCATATATTTTAAAAACATTATTCTTAAGTGGTTAGTGGAACATTTATAAATATTTTAGGATTTTAAAAATGTTTAAATAATGTCCTTATAACCAAGCAATAATATTAGTATCTCTAAAACACTGGGCGTTTTGAAGGTTCCTGGAACATTCAAATAACATTTTTAATGGTCAGATATTCGTCAGCAACACAAATTCCCAACCAAACATGAACAAGCGGAGAGGACAAAACCAGGTTACATTTCTAATCCACTTCTGTTTGTATGCCGTTTACCACAATCTGTATTTTAACGGCTTAAGAAAAGCTAAATATTTTTATTCCTCACTAACAAATTCCAGAACTGATAAAAACTAAACCAGAGCATTTCGCCAAATATGGTAACGGTAGTAAACAATGACTTTGTCAAAATATTAAGGAAACAGATGGCAGGAGGAAAAGTTATGAATGGCTCATAAATATTCATAAATAATCATTTGTTCACCCTCCAAAATCTTCCTTTTTTCTCTGGAAGACAGAGATAATTTTATGAATATTGAGTTGGGTGGGTTCATTTTAATGGCAGTGCAGTTTGACTGACTGTAACTCATAATAAATGCCACACATATATTCCTGCAGACACTCTGGGTGGGTGGTTAAAATTGCAGGTTACTTGTTGCCTGAGTTATTCTCAACATCTATGACAAGTTTAAATTCTATATTCTGCAAACGCTGCACCATCTACAAAACCCAGAGATATGATATAGTAAATCATCTTTCTGTTTACAGATGGACAATTTCTGCAAAATCGCACCCAAATGCTTAAATTATGAATCATTATTATAAACTTACTGTTGTGAATCAAAATAAAGAAATAAAATTCATTCATGTGGATAAAATAATGAGATCGTGTTGAACACTGACCTGTCACGTACTTGCTTAATAATAGATTTTTGTTCCTTTTTTTAACCCAAAAGTTGTTACAAATAGTATCTTTAACAGTTTGTTATCAAGTTTAACAATTGTTATCAAGTCTCTTTACTCTGTAAGGCAGTATTTATGCCTCTCTGTGCATGTGACATAGTTTTCCTAAATAACATGACAGATTTAGAGCAGCCTGGAGAAAACTTTACATCCCAAAGCAAGCAGCCTGTTCCATTAAAATGGAGATTTGGCTGGAAAAATCCATTTCCCTCTAGAATTCCGACTGCGGAGCTGATGATGTCCATGGACAAAACAGGCCCGGCACAGAGGAGGAAGCACAATGGAAATAACAGCACTTCCGAAAACACGGCCTATTCCTGGATACGGATGAGAGGGTGTTATTTTCAACTACTTAAATGCAATCTGCGCTCCTCCACGACAAACTGGAAAGTCCTGTGACAATGATGAGATGATAATTAAAGGCACATTTCCACCCCTCAGAGTAATGTTTTAAAAAACACCGGACAGGAACCCGTTTCCTGCTAGCTGGGAAGTCTGGGAAGCGGTATGTTTGCCACGTTAGCTGCGGTCACAAAATTATTTCTCTAATAAGTGAATAAATGCCCTGCAAACAGGTTTGAAGCGTTTTAACAGAATGGAGCGACGAGAGGGAGAGCTGTTATATTATATAACCACAGTCAACAAAATGTGAAAAGGCTAAAAGTTGAATCTGTTTCAGAGCTAAAACACACTAAACACAACTAATGAAACCACGACAGATCCAAACTCACATAACAGAGCTGAAAACCAACAGCAAAGCATGAATGAATCAACAAATCATTTTTTCAGACAATTTGTGAGCAAACAAACTTATTCGCTAAACATTGTGTGAACATTGTGTGAACAGCTACAGTACAATGTGTCTGAGGCAAAGGGGCCAAAGAGCAGATCTTTGCCTCCACTCTCAATGTAATGAAGGTTATGGGGGAACTCTCTCTCTCTCTCTCTCTCTCTCTCTCTCTCTCCACATATGTTTACTCTTAAAGAATTCCATTTTCCAAAGTGAAACATGCAGGAAAACATGGTTATCCATCACTGCGATCCATTTTTCCACGGTTTGCTGAAGGATATTTTTCATCTGCCTGCCCTTGTGTTGCTGTGAGACTGAAGTCATGGAAAATACAACCCAGTTAATGTTGGTGCTCCAAAAGTGTAGAGAAAAACTGAAGATTTTACAGTAAGAGGGGCGAGTGAGAGAGACTGCTAACTGAGAAAGAGAAAGAGAGAGAGAGAGAGAACAAAAGAGAGACAGTGGAGATAGAGAGAGAAAGAGAGAGAGGGAGAGATAACACTTAGAATGCTAAGTAGAAGGGAAAGAGAGAGAATGAAAGAGGGAGACAGTGATAGAGAGAATAAAAGAGAGGAAAGAGGGAGGGCAGGCATGCTGAAAGAAAAAATGTGTGGAACTTTTTTCATTTTTCCAGAAGCGCTGGTCTGATAAATGAACCCTCAGTGAAACATTCTCAGGACGTTTTTTCTGAACAACAAAACAGCGTCACACTGAACGAACAGACAGCAGTTCACTGACATTCTTCAATCACAGGGAGAAATTCTGCAGAGACTTTATAAACACAGTGTCTGTTATCTTACTCTGAATATTAATACACATGCACATTGGCTAATTCCCCTGTGGCCCCGCCCTAATCTTATATCTGCTGATATCAACAGCCAATAAGAAAACTTGTGTCAGATGACCACTAAATGTACATTTTTACTTCTTTTGTCCTTCAAAATTCTCCATCACATAATGTGCATGAAGATTTCTCATCATGACTAAATAAACTAAACTAAACAGGCGTAAGAAATGCTAAGAGATTCAGCAAGTTTCATAAAGAACAAACTTGCCTTTAAGGGACACCGAGGGTTATTGTGATGATGGCTGGTTTTCTGCACGCCAACTGCTGATTCATGTTATCGCCCAAAAATAACAAACTTTCCACATTTCATATATTTTATGACCTTCCTCAAGAGGAACTTACTCACAGATATGGTGTCTTACACAAGTAAAGGTAGAATAGCAATTTCTGAGAGACTATAGCAAGCTAGTTCTGAAAACATAAGATCTCTCTTTCTTCAAAGTTCTCTCCAAAGCCACACCTCCTCCAGAACACATGAACAGATACACAGTTTGACAAGTAGGACATTCAGTCCAAATGCAATGACTGGATGGACATCTTATTGTCCTGAACCTTCCACAGAAAACTTATTTTTATATAAATATATTTAAACACTTTACTTAGTGATGCTATCAGGATGTGAAGAGACTTTCAACCGGCATAACAAAAAATGCTTCTGGAAAAAAATCGCCTACCCTGCCTTTAATATATTAATACAAATATGTTACATAAAGCTACATAACTTGTCTTCCACTCCATTTCCCCACAGGCTTGAAGAGGCCACTGTTAACTTCATTGTAAGCTATTATCAAGTGGTTTCGGAAAAAAGCTAATCTGCTAATAAAACTGAGAAAGACGAGCCTTACGCGAACTCAAGAGCGATTAGCAAGTGCAGAGACCTCTGGAAATAATTTGGATTAGTCACAGATGATCGTAAGATAATAACCAGCCAAGAGGGGCTCCCTCATACGATTAAAACCCCCACCAGAGACACGAGCACTGACTTAATGCCGCTGTGTTGCTGACTCTCTTATTGCCTCATGAAATAAGTCACATGAAATCAACTGACAGGCTGTGTCTGGGCAGCTCTGAGCTGGCAGGAGACCCTGGCGACAGAAGGCTCTTCTCTTAGACGGAAAAAAACATCTTTCAAATCCATGAAGCCTGGAGCATCTTTCCTATTCCTGCAGAATCAGGACAGAGTTTTGGACCAATAAACAGAGAGACACAAAGATGTGAAAATCTCTCATATGCTTTGTCTAATTCTGTTTGTCTGGCTCTTCGTTGACTGTCTTTTTGTTTATATTTGCTTCTTTTAACGGCTTAATCCACTTCTTTTTGTTTCTCAGTGCTCGTACTGTATAGACAAAAACGGCTCATGGTTTCTGTCACTGTCACATGATTAATGGATGAATAATTAGCTGTGGGCGGAGTCAAGAACTTAGCTGTGTATAAGGACAGAGCGTGTCCTTATAATAAAGGTCATGCTGAATTCTCTATCTAAATCCATAAACTGTTCTTTTAATTAAAAGAAACTGCGACAACCCTAGGCCATGGAAACTGCCAAAAAAAACCTAGCCAATCAGAAACAGTTTCTGTCTGTCAATCATTTTGCACATGATTGCTGATGTGGCTTTGGTGGGCGGGGTTTGGGACAGACAGTTTGAAGAAGATGTACTGCAAGAATTAATAAAATAATAATGAACAATATGTGAATTTTACAATTAAAAATTGAAAAACAATCATGTATATATTTAAAACAAGCAAAACATGCCTTACATTTCTGTGCTCTGTGTCTGTTTCTCTCTTTGAGCTTATCTGAGTTTTATTGTATTCAACGATCACACTCAAACAAGAATTGCCAATTAAACTGTAAATTGGAGAAAATGAAAAAAAGAAAAATTGATCGTGGTTAAAACAAAAGCAACATTAATATTAAAAACTTGCTGATGAACATTATATTCATTGCTCAGCATGACAGGATCTTACAACACAGACGATTCACTTCTGTTTTTGACAGCCCCATCAGCATCAAATGCTAATGCTAATCCATCAAAAAATGGGGATTTAGTGTAGAGTATTTTTTGTTCTGTTACCAGGTGATCAGAGGAGAGTTTAAGATTTAGATATCGAACGGTTCCAAATGAATTAATATCTTTAAAATCTTTAGTCTAAAGTAAATCACTTCTTTTTTTGCCATGTTTCAGCTAACAATGTTAGGTTGTAAGAATATTTCCTTTAAAAAACAAAAACATTCGTTTTTATGTTATTATTAAAGTTCTAGAAACATTCAAAACATCTATTTTGTAAGACTATTAAGACATATTAACATTATTGCTTGGCTAAAAAAACATTCAAACATTTTTAATTCTGTAACATTTTTTTAAATATTGCACCAACTACTCAAGAATAATGTTTTTGATATATATGATATATGATGTTAAAAACCGTACTACTAACGCTTCTGCAAGAACTTTTTTGTATTATTAAATTTTGTATTATTAAATTATGTATAAAGAACACAGCTTTACATCTGAAGTAGCACTATCTGAAATCTTTACAACCAGCAAGTTTCCAAACGGTATCCAGGGATCTGCCCTGTTCTCCAGACAGGAGACCTGTCCATGTATGGAATTCATCTCCAGAGAGCCAGATCAGCATGGTTTTGATTTCCCACTTCAAAGCAATTCGTTTACCTCTGTTTACATTTGCACACGTCTTCCCATTAATCAGTTTAAAATAAGCTCCAGCAACGGACCTTTTCCATTTCAAGATCTTGGACCACATTCAGAGCTGTTTATCTTCAGTTGGGTAAAGCTGTTATCATAATACTCTCCCTGCCATGGAAAATGTCTGAGGTTCAGCCCAGCTAACAGGAAACATTCTCAGAACACTGGCCAACGTTCTTCAAAAGTTCCCTTTGAGTTCTTAAAATGTCCTTGCAGTAACATTAGTAGAACTTTTCTGAACTTTCTATATCATATCAAAAATGTTATTCTTAAGTTGTTAGTGGAACATTAAACATTAGATTCAATAAACAGTTGAACGCTGTTCGTATAACCAAGCAGTAATGTTAATGCAACGATTAAAAACTGAATGTTTTGAATGTTCCTAGAACTTTCAGAAAACACCATTCACAATTTTGTTACTTAATGGAAATGTTAGGGAAATGTTCTTACAACCTTAAATTGTTCGCTGGGAGGTCGCCTTGTCAAGCCTGTGATCACACCAATAAATGGGTGAGTAGAATCTGTTTCGTGCCAAAAGTTCTAGTGCTGGAGCACAAACTCAAACTGAGCATCGTCGTGGTCATGGAAATGTAATTAGTCACACAAATTGAGCGGTTCTGAAACTCACATCTCTACATAGATTAAACATCCTCAACTCATTCACTCTAAACCAGATGCTTTCTCATTCAGTTCAAGAGCACATTTATCAAAGCCTTTATTGTGTGTCAAAGGTCTGTTATTGGAGGAATACTTCATTAATCATCAATCTTCTGATCCAGCCAATGAGATCTGGGTTCCAGTGAAGGTATATAAGGCCCAAATTTGAGGTGGAAATACATGCAACTGATAAAACATTTAATCATTTAACTACTCTACCATATAATTCATACATTTGTATACAATGGATGCATGTAATGTATATAATGCAAAAATATAATGTACATACATTCTCAGTCTATCAAAATGATATTAACTTTAATTAACAAGCCCTCAGAAATGACATATACAGAAATAGAAGTGTGTGAGCCAAGCTAGCAGAAAAATGAGAGGGTGATAAAGAGAGCGACAGCAGAGCTGCACAGAAAAATCAGGCAGAAATCCCTGATGCACTGAGAGGGAAAACAAAAATAAAGAGAAATAAAGAGCGAGACTGAGTAGTTAGAATGAAAGATAACAGATCGACTGACCTGGAGACCCTGGTGAGTATTAAACTGACTGATAAATTAGCATAATTTAAAACTTTAAAAAACTTTAAAAAATTTTACACACACACACACATATATATATATTTGTGTGTGTATATATATATATATATATATATACACACACACACACAACAAACACATTTCTTTTAAATATTTAAAAGGAAAACAAATAACACTTACGAAATCTCATCATTCTGGAACTCTAAGTCTCCATAAGTATCTTCAAAATCTTCTCCTCCACCTTTTGCTGTGCCTTCAATGGTTTTATATGGGACCACCACCACTCCACGAGCTCCAGAGGTACGGACCACCTTCACCTCCATTGTACCGATGCTTTCACTAACATGAACTATTGGTTCCTCAAAAGTGAAGATACCAGCATGATCATCATCAAAGATGGTCACTGTAGCTGTGCAGGGAAGGCCGAGACCAGCTAACACATCCAGATGATTGGCACCTGGGTTTCCATTGTCTGTTCCTCCAGATATGACCTTAACATTGCTGAGATGAACCAGGAAGTGTTCGTCTTCTTCAAAAATGTCATCATCGATGATGTTCACCGATATCTCCTTTTCAGTCTCACCCGGTTTGAATGTTATGACACCCTCAGTGAACTGATAATCAGAACCTGCGTTGGCGGTACCGTCCTCCGTCATGTATTCCACCGACACGGTGCTGGTCAAATCACCACCACGTCGTACCACATTTAAAGCCACGGTCCCGCAGTTCTCCAGACACTGATATGTGCCAGGGTCAAAAAAGATCTTGGAGGAGAAATCATCATCAGAGACTTCCGAACGCAGCTCATGGATGCCAAGAACTTTTCTGGCTTGGTCTGCAGCATGTTTCTTTAAAATGTTACCTGCACCGGTCATGAGTCTGGTGGCCTGGCAACGATAAAACGCACGACTCTTCTGCTGTTGGCTGAGAACTTGATAGTTGGCGAGCTCGATGAGCTGCTCCATTTCTTTTTCCGGGTGTTTCTGTTTTAGTTCCTTTAAAATCCTGGCCAGTTCTTTTCTGGCCTCATCCTCGTCCATGTCTTTATCTTCAGTCTCCACCGAGCCGTCTAAGAACTCCTCGCTGTGAGAGTTAAGCATCCCTCCATCCATTTCAATATCTGCCTTTGACTGAAGCTCTGGCTCACCTTCTGTTTCGATGATCATTCCTCTCTGCTTTCCTACTCTGTAGCGTTTGTACACATACTTGTAGAACAGAAGTCTGCGGTCCGCAACCCAAGCAAACAAGACACAAATTGGAAAGAAAAAGAGAGTTAGAAGACTTTCCCAGACTTCCACAATACCTGGAGAAATCACGGCCAAAATCAGATAGAGCCAAGTGTAGGCAAATATACTCCAAGTTGCAGTGACAAAAAACACTCTCAGGTGCTTGACTTTACGATGTTCTCCTTCTGGTATCACAGATACACAGAGACCAATGATGACAAACATGTTAAATGCTGCGCTTCCCACAATGGTGTTTGGGCCCAGCTCCCCTGCACTGAAGTTGTGCCCACACACCTCAACCACAGACAGCAGAATCTCTGGAGCTGATGAACCCAAAGCCATGAGAGTGAGATTAGAGACCGTTTCGTTCCATATACGAACAGTTGTGGTTGTGGTTTCACCGTTGGGCTTCTTGATGGTGATCTCTTTCTCCTGGGACGTGATGACCTCAATGGAAGCCATAAAGCGGTCTGCAATGATGGACACCCCCAGGAACATGTACACTAAAGCAACAAAGTACACAGTGGATCTGGCCAGCTTATCTCCAAAGGATGGGTTCTGTGATGTCCAGATTGGCAAGATCACGCCCTCTTTACACTCAAAACTTCCACCACATGTCTCATGTGTAGATGTTTCATTAGAAGAAGTATCCATTTCCAAGCTCAATTTGGAACTGCCTGCAAGGGCTGGCATGAGCTCATGGGAGAAAACTAGAAGAAAGATGCTGAGGTTCAGAGCGAGAGAAAAATAGGATGAAGTAACAGACTGGCCCATGTTTCAGATGAGGTATTTTGTTTTGCTCTTCCTTAACCTGTGAGGAAAGAAATGATGAAGATGATGGTTAAGAACGATACAACAATATGTCAGAAAGCCAGAACTGATCGGAATAAAACAGAATAAACAAGGAATGAAAATAAGCTCTGGAAATTTAAATATTTACTTAAGAATTACAGGATGATTGAGCTCGTAGGATGAGTGACAAAATGTCTTAAAAAACACAAAACTAGTTGTTTGTGTGAAGACAAACACAATCACAATCAGAAAGAGATTCATTGCCAGAAATTTTCTTGCAGACATCCAAAATACAACAGCAGACATTATAATAATACAATTAGGCAGGAAAAATGTAAAAATATAAAGAGACAATTGTACAGAAGAAAAATATTCAGTGATTATACATCAGACCTCATCAGACCTGATGTACTGTCTGATGATCAGAGAAACACACAGCATCTGTTTGACATGCAAGCACATTAATGCACATCTGACGTACACAATAAACCTTTAAACAGATCAAATGATTTAAAACTGTATGTCAATTAAAATACATTTACTGCATTCTGTAAGAAAAGAACATAAAACACTGATGGAGGAAAAAGTGTTACAAAAGATAAAAAAAGAAACGATTAACAAAGATTTGTTGAACTGGTTTTAAGCTTCAAACTCTAGACATGTTAATACAAACGCCTTTAATCAAAACGGATTGCTATGAATTCGCATTGTCCCTTTACACACCATATAAATGCACAGCAAGCGCATGCAGCAAACTCACACACATCTCGGTGCAAGTCACATTAATAAAACACATAAAATACCTTTCAAAGCAAAATACTCTAGTGATGCGAAAAGCCGCCACATGTAGTTACAGCCGTGACTGATTCACACACAACAGCCTCAATCAACCGGATCCGGTACCGGCGGCGCTCACTCGTAAAGTACCGCGACCGTTCGCTCTCATCCTCTCCCCGTTAACCAGAGCTGTCCGGAGACCCGTTTCATTCAGATGTGAACGGTAAGAGAGTTGTAAGCTACTTTTCCGAAGTGCTGGAAACATATTTTCCGCTTTCCGTAAGGATTCGCACCCGGCCGGAGGAGGGGACGTTTGGATACCGCGATGGCTTCGTGCCAGTCCGCCACATGAACCGATAAAAGACCGAGTGCGTCCTTTAAGACTGTATTACTTTACCCTGCCCACCCAATGTAAATGTGTTATTAAAATTACAATAGATATCACTGATATATTTCGTTAAAACTGCTTAAAATATATTTAATATTATATCAGCAGTATATATAAACCTAAAGGTGATACTTTAAAATAATGCTGTATTTTACATTAGTTAAAATGAACAACTTTTACAGCATTTAAAAATCTTAAACCACGATCATTTTAAACTTAATCTAATACATACTTAAAATATAATGTTGCATCTGTTAACGTTAGTTATTGCACGATACACTAACATTAATAAACAATGGTGTTCAAATAACTAACATAACAAAGACTAATAAATACTGTTCAATATTTTGCTCATTGTTAATTATATAATGTTTATATATAAAGTGCCTGCAATAAACAAAAACTATAATAAAAAAACATCCCAGCTAACATTTTTAGGTTGTACAAACGTTCCCCTAATGTTTCCATAAAGTAAATGTAATGTATTTTGAATGTTCCAAATGTTCCATAAATGTAATTTTGAAGTTATATGAACATTTAAAATGTCCAGTTTTTTAGACATTAACTTTTTGGTTCGGTTATAAGAATGTTCTAAGAATCTGTAATGTTTTTAAAACATTGCATAATCTACTTAAAACTAACGTTTTTGATATATATGAAACATAACATTAAAAAAACATACTACTAAAATTACTACAAGAGCGACTTTAATAACTTTGAGAGAACTTTAAAATAACTTTTAGAGAGTGTTAGCCAACATTCTGAGAACGTTCACTGTTAGCTGGGATATTACTGTAATTCATTTTACATAGTTGGTTAGTAGCAGTTTAATCTCACTTTCAGAACTAAACATGCAGCTCTTATCTAGCAAAACAGACAGATAGTGTAACACCTCTTAACCTCTTGTCTATAATGCCCCACTGATCAATGTTATGTTGGATGAAACAGACTTTATCACGACTGATCCCACTTTGCATTTTAAATACTGCAGATATCACATAACTGATGTCCACACACACTCACTACAGAGTCTGGCCATACATCTTTTCATTGGTCCAAAAAATCTGCAGAAGATATTTTTTTGGAGCCAGTCTTGAGTCGGTCACGTTCTCCGGTGACGTGATCTCCTGTCATGATGTGTCTCTCTGCGTTAGAACAATGTGACATAAAGGACGTCCGTTAGTTTGAGTCACGCGTGTTATTGTGCCGCGTCTAGACAACAACAATACAGACGCAAACGGGCGGAAATGCAAATATATGCATGCGTGCAGTAGAGGCTGCGCTGCACTCATGCATGATGGGATGCTGTATATAATTGGCTTTGTGAGTTAAATCGCATGATAAGTGCACACAAGCAGAAGATGATGAAAAAGACACTCAGACAAAAAGAATCTGATGTTTACAAGCTGGATACTGGAAATTGTAGCTGTTGGAGAAATCAAGGAGAAATGCATAATGACAACAAGACAAACAGAGAGAATGAAAGTCATATAACCTGCAAATACCTGCTTGTGTGTTTCAAAGTCTGAGATCTCATTGGATATCTGTCATTTAAAATCTCAAGTTAACTTTGTACTGGGAAGAAAAATGTACAAGGAAGCATGACTGTGACGACAAGATAAGAAATATTCTCTTCACTAGATTACTAATCAAATAAGAAGAATAAGAGGCCATCGGGTTTTGCATGATCTTGTAGAGTCATGTCTGATCAAAAGCTGTTCATAAAAAGAAACATTTACACATTAAAATTTTCACTTAAATTGTGATGGGGAGAATACAATTTGTAATAAAAAAAATTAAGTTACAGCAAAAGCTTTTCACTAGTGAACTCAGACTTTTGAATCTCTCTGTATGTCAGAATTCCTCACAGAGAACAACATTGTTCCCCTCACAGCACTTCTGATTGTAGCTGCTGTGAACTTTGAATCTGGTGGCCTGCTTTCACCTCACATGCCTCCACAGTGGAGCTGTGAGACGAGGAGGCAGAGATGAAATGAGCTCACAGCTGACTCAGAGAGATGCGTTATTCTCTCCGCAGCTCCACAGACACGCCTGACCGGGCTAACCGAACCTCAACACCATAAAACATAAACACATTTATAAAAAATGAGCTTTCAGTCACTCATTCAGTCAGTCGATGCGGTCATTTTTGGAAGAGTTGTTCTGAAGTTCCTCATTCTCACTTCATTGACTTTAAAACATGAGGTCATAACCGGTTTAAATGACCTGTGGCTATTTATTGGGCTGGAAATTTCAGGCTATGCTTTGTTAGAAATCATTTTAAAGCGAAACGTCATTAATTCAGCTCAAATGGACTTCAAATAACTACTTATTGACAAAAAATTATATCACGAAAAAATACCCACTATGACATCACTATGATGTCATCACCTCCAAATGATGAGGAAAAAATTGAGTTCTTTCTTGTCACAACTGCATTTTTTGGTGTTAAATAAATGTTCTTGCTGTTATAGCATGAAAACTGAAGCCATTCAACATTGTCTTGGTCAATTAATTATCTGCAGTGTTGATTTAGTTATACAGTATCCTCACAAAACACACCTCCCATTTCACTAATATAATGCAACAAATTAACTTAATGCAACAAATGAACTTATTCATTCATTGCAAAGCAATTTTCAAGCCATTGAATGGCCGCATGGAACAGACTCCACATGTAAGCCACCCAGGATTCAACTGATAAAATAAAGACTTTTAATGCTAATTTTCTTACCCAACAATTCTCTGAAACAAATGAAGTCTTTGTACTCACCTCTGTATTATATGTGGCACTTTTGAGAGACTGATTAGGAAGAGAAGCTGTAGCTGATAACCTCTCTAAATTTAACAGAAACAGACATTGTTCCTGTTCCGGTGGGCCAGTGAGCGCCTCTAAACATGGACAGCATAGCTGGGTCGCTCCTTATCGTTCTCCTCTTCAGCAACTTCCATACAAGGCTGTGCTCTGAGCCTGTCACTCGCTCGCTCCTGTCTGAAGCTCCTATCTGCCAGCTCCTTGTCATTAGGAGACACGTGTGAGATAAAGGGACTCCACTGGTAGGTAGTTCTCTTCTCTCCCTGTGTGTGTGGGCACATGTGTGAGGAAGGCAGAAATACGATGAGGACCTAAGACATACCCTTGGTGATTTTTCACAGTTCCCAGGACCCCAGTAGGAGGTTGTGACATCTTCTGATCTCGTGAGATATCCTGGAAGGTTTGGAAAAAGCTGGATTATATCCTAATGTTGGAACGAGACCAGAAGAAGTTCTTAAACATGTGGTGGGGGGGGAAGGCAAATACATTTTAGATGATATGAGACAGAGCTGTAAACTGTAGCACTGATTTCCAACCAGCAGTTTATTTACCTCAGAGAATCTCATACAAGTTTCAGAGGTTTTGCTTTGTTAAACCTAATTCAATTAATTGTGATTTATTTCATTCTTAAATTAGTAAAACTAAATAACAAGTATCAATATGTTTTATACATTTATTTATTTTTCATGTGACTTTAATATACATGAAGATGCTAAATAATGTAAATTATAATGTGAGTTTATAATTAAATATATTTATAAATATTTCTGGTTGTTGTTGAAGAGCTATTTAACAAAACTGGGCTACCTGCAATTGTCATAATTATTATAACTATATTTAAAATCAGAACATACAGTTCATATACTGTACATCTACAGGTATATAGGTCATTAATACTATAGAGGAATCAAACTGTAAAGCTTGATACATTTTAAATATTCTGTATAGGCAATATGGAAGCACATGGACTTACCAGTATGTAACACTTAAATAAAAAAAAAAAACATCTATTTTTCATTATCATCATTTCTTTTCTGCTTGTGTGTTGAGGGCTGTTGTCTCAAGGTCACTATAAGATGGCTGGGAATAGCTGAGATCAGTGACAAACTCAGTCTTGTCTTTAATTACAATCAAGAGAAAAGCTGAAAAGTGCCCAGACCAGCAGTTTGTTGCTAATTTTATCAAATAATTATCATACGAGAGAACATAAGGCCTTAAATCCAACAAAACACAAGCCATGTTTTAAATGACAATCAGAGGTAAAATAAATTACAGTTGAGCTGTATGTATTAGCGATAAGGCTGGCGTTATCAAAAAACAAAGATTATAAAATTAACAATTAATCAGATAAGATTTGGTCTTGTATGACTGGACTGCCCGGAGGTTTTGCAAAAATGGCCGCTGCGTACAGAGACTTCTTTAAAGCAGAGACTTCTAAAATAGAGGTTGGATTGTTAAAATATGTTTTTGACAAATTTGACCCATTTATCATCTTTCTTCTTGCCTCAAATGCACAAAGAGCCTCCAGTTTTCTGCCTTGTGTCCTGCTTCTTGTACAGCCTGTGGAAGTGCCTAAAGCTTAAAAGACAAAAATCTGGTTGATGGAGATAAAACAGAGAGAAAACAGAGAGATGTTGTAATATTGCAAAATAGAAGCTTGTGTAATGATAGAAAATAGGTCACTTAAACCAGAAAATCCCTCTTTCCACTCTTACTTCAAGCAAAAGGAAAATAGAGGCTTAAAAACTGGCTGAAAATGACAGCTGTGCATTTGGCTAATGGCAGAGCAATCATCTAAGCTGACTCACATCAAGCCAGCTTTGATGCTCAACTGATCTTTCATCACGGGTCATTTTTTTGCTTTCCTTTAAAAAGCTGATGGTGACGAGAATGATCTGACGGTGCCAGTAAAACAAGATTTGATGTGACTGACAGGATTTGCAAAACATCAGTCAGAGATATGAAAAAAATAAAATGCTCATGAACATTTTGTAAATCACATCCTATTTTGCATAATCTTAGAAAATAGAAACAGTAGATGCTGCAAGAATATTACAAAACACTCATCAAATAAATTAAAATGATTTAATTGCTCTGTTCCAATAGAATAGAATAGAATAGAATCATTTGTTTTTCTGTGTTTTGTATTCACAAATAAGACCAAAAAACAGCTTCTTAACTAATGCTAATGTGACTCAGAGGGACACTTTGCTACCGTCCTATTTTTTAGCATGTAAACACACTTCAAGGGCATCTCATGGTTCAGCCCCAAGCAGTTGCTCTAAATAGAGTCAATGAAACACAATAAATTTGAGTTCTCTCAACACTTCTATGACAATAAACAGCCATGAAAAAAATGAAAGTTTGAAATGTAGCGTTGCAAATAAAACCTGCATAAAGTAAAAGAATTATGCCAATCGTTGATATATCAAGTTGAAAAGAAAAAATGAAGGTTGTTCTGATGAAAACTGTTAGAATAACAGGGAATGCTCTCAGAACATTTGCTAACATTCTCTAAACGTTCTCTCAAAGTTATTAAATGTCACTTTGCAACATTATTCTTGCAGTAATGTTGGTAGAATGTTTTGAATGTTCTCTGAATTTTAACTTTTTTTACGTAGTAAAAACATTAAGACGTCATAGGGACGTCACTGCATTAATTAAATGAAACTGAACTTACTGGACAGTTATGATGAAAACAGGACTGTGGCTTTAATTGACGTTACGCCCTCTAGTGGCTAAAATTAAACATTGACTTTTGCTGTGTGCTGCTTCTTCATTCCTCTGTCTTCTACTGTTTCTTTTCTATTACTATCCATTTGTTTTTAACTGTTCTTACAACTTAAAGTTCCTCACTTTACTAGGTGTCGCATTTATAGTGTTAGTGGTGCTGTTAAAGTAATTATGTCTCACAAAAAAAACCCTTGATTCTTAGAGTCACTTCATTTATCCAACACTCATGAATTAAATATTTGATACAGTTCAATGCCATCACCTTACAGAGCCCAACTGTCCCGTCTCAGACATGTCGAAACTTAACCAACACACCCTGAGTGCTACCCTTACCCCTCTTACTCCAACCCTCTGAAGGACAAACCAGTTTTTTAGTAATGAAAGCTGGAATGTCGTTCAGTTGTCAAAAACGTCCTCCTGTACATTCTTTAAGAAAATGACAACCACACCAAAACAAACACATCTGACAAAAAAACCTGACAAGCACAAAATCTAAACAAACAAAAGTGGCACCTATATAAACCGTCCAGAACTGTATGTAGCTCTATACATTACTGCAATATTGAAATGCTACATTATGTACATCTAACATACATGTTATCTAATACACATTATGCAAAAAATCCAGTTACTGAATTTGTTTGGTGGCACTAACTTATTTCTGCTTACATTATTTTATGTTGCAAGAGAATGGCAGGAGTAAGGCGGAGGGTTAGTTAGTTAATTTGGTGGTTGGTTGGTTATTAATATAACTACAATAGAACTATATTAAACATTAAATGCAATGCTATCCAAGTGAAATTGTAAGTAAAATGTAATGTTTAATATGAAAGTTTAATAGTATTTTTATGTACCAGGCTGTGAATCACACTCTACAGACTATTTTTTTAATTATTTTATTACATTAATCAAAATTAGATATAATTTAAACTTTAAGAAACAAGAAAAGTTTACAAAGGAAATTATAGCAAATAGGTGGTTTTAAAAACTTTGTACATGTTATAAGATGAAGGGACAAATGATCAGTCTACTGTCACATGAACAGTTTAAGATACACTGAATCTTTCGCAGGTTACACTGGTAACATTAACATAACATTAATATAACATTCTTTTTTGCAGTGATTGTGCGTGGTGTCCATCGGATGAGTAAAACAAGCGTGTAGTTCAAACAGACTGTAGACTTTTTAGAAAGATTTCCACCTGATGGCTGAGAAAATTGTGTGGATGACATACAGTAAAGTGGTGGTAAAGGCAAACACCTGTAATGAAAAGACATGAACGGTCACCATACACTGTGTGATCTGACCCTAACAATTACTTTAGTGAAACCTAATCTAACCTCAACTGAATCAGTCAAAACTCAACAATATTCTGTAGCTGGACAAAAAAATCAATTCATTTAAACATATAGCTGAAACTTAATTTGGAATAGATGAAAAATATTTTATTTTTTCTTATTTTTTAACAAATAAATGTGTCAAACTAAAACAACGACTGTCTATCTATTTTAAAATCTATTAGTTTCAAATTTCCTTTTATTTATACTTTTTAAACAGGCTCCACATGCTAACTAATAAATACTTAAAAAACAGCCCATAACAATGAATATTTGATCACCAAACGCTAAGAATAAAGCTACAGATATGCCTCAGATTCACAGATATATCAGGGCTTAGTTCAGGCTTAGTTCAGGCTTAGTTCAGGCTAAAAACTCACCACCGCAGCTACGTTCAGCTTGTAAAGAATTGTATCTTTTATTTCGCTGAAGCCGATGGTCACCAGAGCCAGAAGAACAGATGCACTGAGGTACAGGAGAGCTGCTAAAGCGTGATACAACACGTCCTGTCCAAAACAGAAGAGAAACATTGAGGTGAGTAAAACATGACACAGCGCTAATGATGTATGTTTCTGTTTTAACTCACTGCGCCTGCGCAGCTGCTTCTGTTACGATGAGCCCCGCAGGCAAAGATCATCATCCACAGAAAAGTCATGATGAAACAGAAAAGTGACACAGCCATCACGTACGCCTGGGGGTTGTAGGGCAGAATATATGTGGGTGCTACGAGGCACCATACCAGACCACCAAACACCTGAGAAACACAATAAAAATAAACACATATCATTTAAATACATTTATGCATTTGGCAAAGTGACTTACGGTGCAAGTTATACATTTTTAATCATTATGTGTGTTCCCTGGGAATCGAACCCACAACCTTTGTGCTGCTAACACAATGTTCTACCTGTTAAGCCACTTTTTATTTTTAATGGGTGGGTTAATCTTTACAAAACTTAATAAACACACAAACACTCTGTAAAATTAGAAAATGCTTTATAACCGACAACAAACAAAACTTTAACATATACTAAAATGTTTAATCTATCAAAAACTTTCCAAGATTATAAATTCACACTTGTGCATTTATTATTTATTTACCTAAGCAGTAATAAAATAATAACATCACTATAAACAGGCTGGATAACATGTCTTTAAAAAATTAACATTAACTCTTAATTTAACTGTTAATTATCATTAACTGTTCATATATGTATTTAATCTGATCATCACAATAACCTGATTAAATGAAAAGGCCAGTTTCTCCATCCTTTAAATTTGTAATTGTTAAATAAATAAATACATCGCTAACAAATGTTATTTAACATCAGTTTTTAAATGTTCTAAAGGTCTAAATAGGTTCAAGACTTAAAAACTGCAGATTAAGTCTTACCACATAAATAAAGTAACAAATAATTAAAAATGAAAAATAACTCACAAGTTCTGGCAGGTAGAGGATGTCGGGTATGGTGCAACATATAGCACCTCCGCTCGGCAGGTAACCCATTTCCCTGGTATTGCTTGCCATATAAGAGCAGCTGAGTCTCACCTGTGCACAGGTAAAGTGAATGCAAGAAGAGCCAAAGCTGCGTGTTAATAAAGAGTCTCACAGCCCACTGAACAAACTTGTTCATCTTGGTGCATTTAACACATTCTGCAAAGACCCACCCTGTGCTTTCAGCTCAAGCAGTTGCTGTTTTGCCTGGTTGTCATTTAGGTGACAAAGTCAACACACTTAAAGATTGTTATAGTGACCAACGCTCTTACTAAATGTTTAATCATTGTTGTTGTTTTTGGTTGTGAGGTTTAGGTTAGGTTGATCTTTTATCATCTAGTAGTGTTTAAAAAAGCAACATGTAAGTAACACCTTTTAAACAGTATTTTTTAAATTCATTTCTTAAGGCTCAGCTCCTTTTGTTCTTTTCACAGTGTGAGCAAAATAAAACCTCGTCAAATACGTTTTGGCAGGACGATGTTCAGCAGCACGTTCTGACCAACAGCACAGATAATGAGGAGTCATGATCTGGTTACATGGTTAGGTTAAGTTTCCCCGTGTTTACTAGACCACAGCTGAACATGCTGCGTGTCAGAGCGTGACTCACAGAAGATTGTGTTTCACAGACGCTTTCTGAGGGCTGGATACTCTTGCACACTTAGGCCTGAAGTCTCTTGCAGCTTATATTAGAAGAATACATGTAATAATTTATATTTACCTTTGGTAATATGCAAGATAACTGTTCTACATAAACAGTTTTATATTAACTGTAAACACATAACCATTTATATTAACCATTTATATTAACTGTAAACACATAACCGTTTAGTTTTATATTTACAGTTTACACACACACACACGCACACACACACACACACACACACAAGTTTAACTGATAGTGTGTAGTTAT
>JAZGTK010007362.1:0-19482 GCA_036877625.1 Ambastaia sidthimunki | reverse complement strand
CATTAGTGAGAAGGGAGAGAGGACAGTTGGCAAAAATGACCAAAAACCCACTGCCGATAATTAAGTGGGTGCAGTTTAATTGTTTTAGACGTTTTTAGCTCATTTTATGGAGGCTCTCAGTAACACGATGACTTTTTCCAGAGCTTGTACTGTATGGGAGTAAAACCACAGACGGTCTCTCATGACCCGTCTGCAGAGTGTTTTTCAGAGCTGGCCAGACACAACCCTCAGCACTCATTCTGTCAGCAGCAGGATTTGTTTTCACTTTTGCCCAAATTGCAGAAACTGAGGAGTTAATGCTACTGTAGCTTAAACATGAAACTTCAGGTGCAATTCCTTTAGGGTCCTTTGGGGTATTTTTGTGAGGAAGGGAGGCACAGCTGGCCCAGACAAAAGCTTTATTGTGTCGGACAGCCATATTTTGGACTTTGATGAATGTATTGGGCAGGTTTGTCGAGGAATAAAGGGATGTCCTATCCATTGAATAAAGACACTAGCCAAAATTAGCGATGGGCTGAAATTGGCCAAAAACGAAATCACTATGCAAATGTGTCTGAAAGCCAACATCTAATAACTGATGTTAATTGTGTTGTAAAACTGTGATTTCAGTTATTATATATATTAATATAAATACATATTCAAATAAATATAAATTCATTTATATTTACATTGAATCAACTTTCTGATTCAGATCCAGAAGCTGGATCACTTCACATGCAGGCTGCTTTTTAGCCTCGATTTTCAGTGTTATCTAATTGAGTCAAGATTGTGGATCAACATCTGTCATGTTTATCAGAAGTAGCCATTTATCATGTGTTTGGTCAAAGCAACTTACAACAGACTTAAATCAAGTCAGTAGGGATCTAACTAAAAACCTTCAGCTAGCTCTGAGCTCCAACACAATGCTGCTTATCAGATTTACAAAGCAGAGATAAAGTAGCCCAGAAAATTAATTTTCATTAAGATTTGACATGGTAAATGCGTTTCTTCTGGATGGGAAAGAACGCTTATTTCAATATTTTGTGAATGTTTATTACAGATAATGTATCAAAGCGTTCAAAACTTTGAATTGTTCTGGAAGGCTGTGATTAGGTGGCCCTCAGTGGGCGGTTGTTTTTTATTCTAGTAAAAAGAAGAATTTTACTTTGTAAAGTTTTTGAATTTTAAAGTTGTCCGTAACTCCTCATTCTTTTTGCAGTCCATCTTCTGTAGACGTATTGAAGGTGTTGATTGATTCATCAGTTCTGTAGATGTCGGGGGTTTACACTGATTGTGTTTTGGTTTAGCCGCCTGTGGCTGATGCATGAGATGTATGCGGCCGAATCTCTCAGGTGTTTTTTGTGGGTCTCGGAGACCCTAAAGGATCCAAACCTGTTGTGAGTTTTTTGGACACGCCGGTATGCAAGACGTGGCAGCAGCGGATCAGGCCAACCTGAAGATTTGTTCCATATGTTTCCTGAGCAAAGTCTCTTTCTCCCCCCCCTCCCTCTTTCTTTTGCACCCCCCACCCTCGTGCCTCTTTAACCCTTTTTGAACTGAATTATATTCCAAGAGCACAAAAATATGAAAACAGCATAACGATCAATCAAAAAATAAATGTATTATTTCTAATGCCTGTGGTCATTGGTTCTAATTGGTAACATTCAGATAATTATACATACAATTATGATACACATTTGTTAGTTGCTACTTAAACAAAACTTCACCTTCAACAGTAATTTATTAGAAACTGTAGATATTGTGAATGTTTATTGTCTTGGGTTACAGGGTCCTCAGAATGTGTTGCTTTGTGCTCATTTGTATGTGCATTTGTGATTAAATTTGTGATCAAGTGGAATAAATAAAGGGAGATAAAGGGCTTTGGGTTTTACTGAATTATCAGTTTGCTGGGGTAAGATTCACTGAAGTCTCCATCTGCTGGTATTTTGTGTTAGTGCAAGAGAGATGCAAACAATTTACTAACCACAAAAAAATTATATAATTATTTATTAGTTTTTTTTTTCACAGAAACAACAATATCTGAAACAGATGAGACAGCACGACAGCTAACAAACAATTGTTGCATTTATAATTTTAAGAAATTACAGTCTGAGTCATGCTGTAAAAGATTATTCAGATATTTTTCCAGAACATTCAAACGTTTGATTTTGTGATCTGACAGATTGTCTGTCCAGAAAGCATTTAAGAGAAAACATTTGCAACATAAAAAGTTACACATAAAAAGCATAGCATGCACTATCGGATACTAATTTTTCATAAAGTTCATAAATTGTTACTAAACAGTTGATTTGAGTACCAACAAATAATGCCCGTTCTCATACAATTCAAAAAGTTTCTTAAAAACAATGCACATTATTTATTTTGTACTTGACATTTATTCATTGTAGCTAACAAGCATTTATAGATCTTCATTTGAGAACATTACATGTAGCAATTCATTGCAAAAATTGATTTCCTAACTCTTATAAAGTCAATGTACAGGAATTCAATGTAAACAGTAACTATGAGTACCCATGTTTTTATTGCACACAGTGTAGTTGATTCTGTCTTTACTGGATTTCAGAAAACAAGCCCAATTGATTCGAACCGGACATCACTTTGGATGTGGACGTACCATAGTCATCAAAATCCTCATCGAATTCAAGTAACGAGTCTGTAGCAACAGATAATCTTGATTCGGATTAAATTAGGTTCTGTACATTATTGCATTATGATGTGACTCGCTTCGTATTGCTAAGAAACGCTGCCCTCCAGTGGAAAGATGCTACGCGTCGCCTTATTTCTTGTAGTTGCCCAGTTGCAATGAATTGTGGCTGGAGATACAGCGGAAGGTGTGCGGCTGTATCTCCCAGTATTTGACCGGATTGGCGTATAAACTGATCCGGGTGTAGAGTGTCTTCTTTACTCGGGCTCTTAATGGGCAGAAGTCATTCACTCCAACATAAGCGATGCTGTTGGCATGCAAGTATATCACCTATCGGAAACAACAGAGTTTGGTCAGATTCGTCTCATGCATGACTAGGTCTACAAAAGTTACATATATATATACTTTCAGCTACCGATAATAATGTTTGTATAATGCATTTGTGAGACGAATTCATTGTTTTTTCATTTACCTGTAAATATTTCAGGTTGTTCAGGCCGGGAGGAACTTTTTTCAGTTTGTTGTTGTCCAAGTGAATCTCTCGGACTTTGGGAATGGCAGCAAAAGTTCCGTTCTCCACGAACTTGATTTGATTGAAATCGAGCCACAATCTGTAAAAGGCACAACCTTCAGTTCAGATTATTGTTTCTTTATTTGTCCACAAGGGGGAGATATGCTGCCACAAATACTTTACCTTTGCAGTCCTCTAAATCGTAAAAAGTCTTCAGACTCCACTTTGGCGATCTTGTTATAATCCAGGTGAAGTTCAGTAAGAGAAGATGGAAGATCTGTGAGATGTAGACAGATACATGATTGATGATGATTGTTTGAACTGTCATAGAGAAGACAGGATGCGGTTTTTGGATGCGGTGATCGGTCTTACCTTTAGGCACGGCGGTAAGCTTTGCTTCAGCTATTCTCAGATATAAAGTCGCCATGTCATCGAAAGCTCCTGGTTCAATCCCGCTGTTTGCTATTGGATTCGCACTCAGTTCTACAGAGTTAAAAGAAGTCACTTGTTATTCTAAGTCACTTAGAAGTCACATTTATCTTAAGCTGCCTACAGTTCTCATATTTCTTGGACAATCTGCCTCCAGTGAACCTAAAGATAAGTGTCTTGTTAAGGGTACAGTAGTGATGGCTTTAGCAAGATTTACAGTTTCAACAGACTGTAGCTGCAGTCCATCATGTCAACACAAGAGGGCAGAGTGTTCTTCTGTCTAACAGGGAACATTCTCAGAAAGCTGCCTTCGTTCTCTTAAAGTTCTCTCAAAGATATCAAAAATTCTTGCAGTAATGTTTGTAGAACTTTTTTTAACATTACATGTCATATCTCAAAAACGTTATTCTTAAGTTGGTGGATTTTACAAATGTTTGAAAAACGTTCTTATAACCAGGCAATAACCTTAACACAAGTCTAAAAAACTGTCTGTATTGAATAGTCTATAACTTTCAAAGTACCATTTTTAGGGAAACATTCTTATAACCTAAAACCTGTTAGTCAGGTTGATCTCGTGACCCAACCTGAGCAGGAAGCTCAATGTTAAGAATCATGCATGGTGACCGCTAAGCCACAGCACTGACCATGTTTGTTTGAGATAGTTACTTCTCATAGAAGACCTACCTAAAACATTGAGATCTTGCATTCCTTTAAATGCTCCTTTGTGGATGGTGCTGATCTTGTTGTCATGCAACCTCAACGACTGAATGTTCCTGGGAAGGTTTTCAGGCACTCTGGGCAGCAGGTTGTACGACAGGTGAAGAATTTTCAGTTTGTCCATGTTCTGAAAGGCCTTCGGGTGAACTTTCGATATTTGGTTGTTAAGCAGAAACAGGGCCTGCAAATATAGACAGCAATAAAGCTCCAGGACTGTATAAAGTCTGGGCACATACAGTACTGTACACACTGCAGCTAAATCCAGGTCTCACTCCTGTTCTAAATGCTTGATCCTGTTCCATACACACACAGTTTGTTTATATACAGGAGTGACTCCAGTTCGTACACATTGGATTTTTCCTGTTTTAAAGATGGTTGTTGCTTCTAAAACTTAGCAACGTGACTGTGTGCTATTTTTATACAGTAGCGTGTCTTATAATATGAGATTTATTGGGTAATTGATTCTGAATATTTGAGGAATTCTAAATGGAACTGTTGTTTGTAAGAAATCGGTTGTTTTTATGATTTATGATATTTTATACTCTGCAAGAAAATGTGACCACTAATCATGAGCAAAAATTTACCACAAGCATGCCACAGTAGATGCAAAAATCAATAACACCCAAATATTCCAGAATTCCACAGAATTCCGCTACCACATATAAACCCCCCAGCGGTCTTGGATCTTTCCAGATGTCCTTGTGGAAACCACAGTGTAACCAGAACATTTAAATCAGCGTTTTTACTGCTCACATAGAGATGATCCAAGCCTTTGAAATCATCTTCCTTGATTTCGGTGATGTCATTGTTTTGAAGATCGATGAGCAGCGTGTTTGCAGGAATTTCTTTTGGCACCTTCATCAGACCTTTAAAGACAATGGTCGTACATAAAAAATGTTTATTTCAGCTGATATAAAACAGATTTTGGAAGACGCAACAAAAAACAGACCTACAGTAGCAAATTCTGTCTCTTTAAAATGTTGAATAATGTTGAATCCAAAATAAACTTGTACAATTCAAGAAAACTATACGTCTTTCTCAGAAGTCAGTTAAACTACTTAACATGAATGATCAATGTGAGATTGTCTATATTTTGCATACCCTGATCGGAGCACTGGAGAACTCTTTTGGAACATCTGCACCATTCGGGACAGTCTGACACAAAGTTATCGTCATCATCATCATAATTAACATAATCGTTGTCATCGTCGTCGTCATCATCATCATCGCCTGCGTCCTGTTGCATGATGTCATAAGTCTTCATGAAATCCATGACGTTGATAGGCGCGTACGGTTTGGCGTGACATAACCCCAGCAGGGTGAGCAGTATAAAAACCTTCATTGTGCAGCTTTTGTTACGATCTTTTGTCATCACCAGTTTGCCCTGTGAACGTAAACATTGTTTAATCTGCCGTTCCACAAATTTTTCCACACAAAATGCGACGCCTTTTATTGTAACATATCGAAACGAACATGCAAATAATTCAGTTCGTGTTTAAAAATGAGGGCTAGGAATCTGATTGGTTTATTAGCTAGCATCAGAATGAGATGAACCAATAGGAATTGATCAGGCATTAAAGAGACCTATTGAATGACATTTAATATTGTTTTAGTGGTTTGATTGTTTGTGGGCTGTTTTCTCTCTAAGCTTTAGCTTTATCTGTAACTCTATAGTGGCATCAGTGAATTAATCAAAGCTGTGGTTATTTTTAACAGAAGATAAAATGCACCAGAGGTTTATAAACAAAATTGTTCTATAAACGTTAAAAATAATTAATCTATGGTGGCAATAATAAGAAACAGCAACAAAGGCTTACTGTATTAATATAGGAAACTGTACAGAACCGGCAAATGTTATCCAGCTTTATCTTATCAGAACAAGACATCGTTACAGAGACGCTCAGCATCTTGCATGATAAATAATTCATCAGTAAATAATCACAGAAACTCTTAAAACACTCAGATCTCCTCTGGTTTTTAAAGTTTTTCTTTGTATGTCCATCCACGTTTCAGAACAAACAAAGCAAACCACAGACATAAACATAAAACAGTGTATGTTTCATTAAAGATTTTCCAAGACATTCCCAGAGGAGGCTTAAAAAATATAATTTTCAAGACGTGCCACTGTTTTGAATTCACGTCTGTGTCGTGTAGAATCTGATGGACGTACCTGATGAATCTGAGGGATCCGTGTTTATTAACTCCGCTAAGAATGAGATCAGAAGATTTGCTGAAGCACAGGTCCTAAAAGCAGCACAGAGGAAAGCCAAAGATGGAGATCACGCTCCTCCAAGCATGAGATCCTAGAAACGGGGATGGAAAGATGCTGCAGGTTCGAGCAGCAGTCTGAGAATAAGGGCTGGAAGCTGCACGCAGCCCTGCCTGATGATGAACTAGCACTGAACACTCATTGTTACCGGCCGTATGTTTCCCATCAGCACTTGAACCCCCGCCAGTTTTCTACGCCTACATTTTCAATGACCAGTCTGGGACACTCTGATAAGTCCTCATGCTGCTTTATATTGCCAGTGGGTGGTCACCACTTTGAAATTTGACGTATTAAAATATTTGAAAGTTTTCATTGCGTCATGTGGAGTTACTGTAGCTCTCTGTTTTTAGATTGAATACCATTGTTATCGTTTTATTTTACTAGATTTTTACAATAAAACAACCACATGCACCAGTGTCTAAACATAAGTCCTGTACCGGCAAAATAAGTAACAATGAACAATTTTTCAAAAATGAGTTCCTGTTATTTTTATATTCTACATTAAAAAACGTTGAAAATGATGCATGATTTGTTGAAATCGGACAGTGAAAAATGAATGAGCTACACCTGTCTGAAGCATCATTATCGAGAAGCAGAAAAAACAGCAATTTTTCATAATTATTGAAACAAAAAGTTTTAGGAATTTACGCCTTTCAGAAAACATACAAAGAAAGATCATTTTAGACGTTTAACTGCTATTTAAAGCATTGGGATTGCTAGACGAGGGCTTAATGGACTCATTTTTGTGAAAACCTCAAATTAGACCAAAAGTTTTTACTTATTTTGCCTGTAGCTCGTAATTATCCTGTTCACATTCAGACTCATTTTGCCAGAACGGGACACATATTTGATAGATTCTGGAATTCTCACATTTCAGCTTTATTTGGTGTACATTTATTTAAAGTCACAGAAGACATTATTTTCTAAAGCTTAACGCGTAATAACTTTTCCAGGCTTTCCGTGGCCGTTGCTTGCAGGAGCACAAACGTAACCTCACTCCGTTCTCAGGGCAATACTGGTGGCGCCACATGTGCCTGGGTTTGGCTGGGAAACGTGTAGATGATGGAAGTTCCTGTCTCATGGTCTGTTCGTTCCCCTGAGTGTTTCTGGCATTCTTTCCTAAACGATAACCGACCTCAAACCAGTAAATGTTTGTGGTATGTGTAAATTAAAAGGATGTAGATATCATTCTACTAGGGTGAGCCGGTTCAGAAGTTAGAAATATGTAGATACGTTTGCATGTTTCAGGAAGGGTGATGGGTTACCAGTACTTTTCCTCTGTCTTTCTTCATCTGTCACTCTCTCAAACCATTTCAGATTCTCAGATTTTCCAAAAAGAAAATACAGCAATAATCAACAGCTGTTGCAACACAGTCTCATGGCAATTCATAACAATTTTAAGTTTTAGCGATTTGTTAGCTAATTCATATCAGTTTGTACAATCTCATTTGTGTGTTTTTGTAGGGGCGCACCTTCATGCTTGTTTCCTTTCTAAAAAACATGTTTTTATACGACTTGTATCATACAAATTCATACGAAATCGTCAACACGTACAATAGTTACGTTTTCCTGTGAGATCAGGTTGGTTTTTGAGATAAAAACAAAATTGTATGATGTTCTAGTTGCACTAACTAATTAATTTAACATAAGTCAGTTTACTTTAACACAGTATCAATCTAATTTGTTACTGACTTAACAAGCACTGACTATTGCTAGTTTTGTTTTACAGCAATAAATAAACAAATTGTCAATTTCAGCAGATTTGTTTGTCCTTCTAAAAATAGGGGAGGACTTAACTTTTCCCAGATACTGCTCGAAGCAGATGGTGTTTATTTACCAAATAAAAACAACCCATGTGACTAACACTTGATTCAAGTCATGGGCGACTTCAAGCTTCTCAAATAGTCCGCCTTCAGTTTTTTGCTTTTTCTTTTCGTCTAGGAAAGCTAGTCTGAAATCTGTGGAACCCCAGCTGAACCTCAGAGGCATTTTCTGGTGGTCCACATCTCTCCGGGTATGATGTCATACAAAACCTCTAAAAAGAATCTTGGGAGAAGTAGAAGCCTGTGATGTCACTTTTAGATCCTTTAAAGAGGTCATTAATGTGTTTCAGTCTGCGATACGTCCGTTACACGTTTGTAGATCTCCTGCAGCTGTTTTGTACTGTGATATTTTCCCAAAGACACACAATGAAAAGACGTTTGAGGAAGTGTCTGTAATGACCTACACATTGGGGTAAAGAGATGATTTTGGAATAGAAAATAGTGTGTTTGTTTACAGTGTGAAATTATTTAAAAAACTTGAGTATGACAGACATCAGTTTAATACTGTTGTGAAGGAATAAGATACATCTCAACATACATGGCAAAGTTACAGTCTTGCTTTTCTCTGGAAATAATGTACAGTTGATATCCATGGACCTCCTTGAGATACCTACAAAAACACGTTTGGACAGGTAACATCAGCAGTACTGCTGTGATCCTGCCCGGTCTTATCACATCTTGACTTAAACATGTAATCTTATAAAAGCTAAAAAACAGGCTGGATGTACAAGAAACTTATTAAAATGCAAGAATAATTTCCCTGGTAGCAATTCTTTTTGGGAAGAAACAAAATTATTTGTGTCAGCTATAATGTTTTGAATGTCAAAGGAATTGAATTAGCATTTCGTTTTCGGTCTTTACAGATGGCAACTACTTAATCCTCTGAGGTTTTAAAACCATACTGGAATAGGAGCGGACGCAGGAGAAAGCCGTGGGGGGGATTTTCCGCAAGTCAAGGAAGTTGTTCTCGAGGCGAAGGGCGACGAGATGGGAATCGTCTTCGTTTAGGGGGTCACAAATGGCATCTTCTGATACATGCCTGACAGATGAAAAATCAAATATACTTAAGTTACATTTACTTAAGTTAAAAAACATTAATTGCAAAACAAATATTCTCTTATTGAGTATTTATCTTCCTTTTGTTTAAAAACAAGACCAACTTAAGTAGCTCAAAAAGCTAATGAATATTGTTTTCAAAGAACACTTTTTGAGTTACCTCACTGGCAAAGTTTTATGCAGTTTCTGCGTAAAACTTTTTGTTTGCTTTTGATCTATCCGAGCAAACACAATTTGTTTGCTTTTGATCTATCCGAGGCGAGTGTTTATGTTTGTAAACGTACTAGACGAGAGATTATGACAAATTGGACAAACTACTAAGGCTAGCAACATACCTTATTTTGTTGTTGTTGAGTCGCAGGAAGTGTAGCGTCGTCATCTCATTTATTCCGTCAGGAATGGCTGTGAGCTGGTTGTGGTCTAGACAGAGTTCAGTCATGGTGTTGAACGTGCCAAAGAAAGACTCCGGTTCAATGCCGTCTCCGTCCAGTTTGTTGTAGGAGAGGTAGAGGTACTCCAGGCCAGGCTCCATGTGTGCAAACACGTATCCTGGAACGCGTTCGATTTGATTTCCTGCCAGAATCAGGTGAACCAGTGACTTCGGCAGGAAGGACGGAACCAGATAGAAGTTGTTGTGGGAGAGATCTATAGATTCCAGGTTTCTTGTAGAGATGCAAAGAAAAGGGTTAGTTTGTTTGATCGAGCCTGAAGCAAAACATGCCTTGAGCTTTCCATAAAACGAAACAAAAAATTTGACAAAGAAATGCAGCTTTAATAAATTAGGGCAAATGGTACTGCAGTACAGTTACACATGCTGTCTGTGTTGTTTTAGTTGCTGATTCACTGAAGGAAGTATGAAAATTAGCTAACACATGGCTCTTCTCCATTATTTGATTTGTGATTAAATACTGTTTATTTTGCAAATAAGACACAATCTATAATAATCATAATTTACCTAAAAAATGTTTGTTTGTAATGGAAGGCAGGATAGTGTAAAAACAGATATTTGTGCTTTCTTTATTTTATTAGTGTTGCAATGGACACACACCTGTGATTGATCCAGGCTAACGGAGCGATTGTCGACTCGTCTAATTTATTGTGTCGTAGCACAACAACGTTGATGTTTGTGGTGTTGTTAAATGCTGTTTCTGAGATTTCTTCAACGAGATTATTTTCCAGGTACAACTCCTTAATCAAAGACAGACTAAAGTCAGTTGTTTGTTTTGTGGCATAATAAACAGAAACAGCTTCAGACTGCTCAACGATTAAAGTCATGCTGTCGGTAAGCCATAATTGCTTTTAACTACCCACAGGTAGAAAAAATTTTGGTTTATAGACCACAAACACATACGCAATTAAATTCCACTTTAGAACCAAATTGTTGGTGCATGTAAGGTTCCTCTAGTTCTCTGCACTTCTTCAAATTCTAGGAGCTAGTGTAGATGCATTTCAGAGCTAACCTGTAGAGATGCAGGTAGGCCCTGAGGAATGGTACGGAAAAAGTTCCTGCTCATTCGCAGGTACATGAGCTCTTTAAGAGGCATGAAGGCCCGCGGATTCACATTTCCTTCATTGAGCAGGTTTCCCTCCATCTCCAACGTAACCAGACTGCTAAGACCTGCCAGGAATTATGGAGCAAACTGTGTAAATATTTTTTTTGTCATAGTGAAGGATTTAGCAAGGAACATTTTGCGCTACTGTTGGTAGATTAAATGTCAGCACTGTTACAGATGCTTAAATCATGCTAACAGAACATAATCAAAGTCAGTCTGTAGTCAGAACCCATATCGATCGATTGTGTGCAAACGGTTTACCTTCAAAGCTGTTTTCCTCAATTTCCTTCAGTTTGTTCTCGTTTAACTTCAGCTCCTGGAGTGTTGATGGAAGTTCGGAAGGAACTTGTTCCAAAAGATTTCCATCCATGTACAAGCGAGACAGGAATTTAAGACCCTTAAAAAAATAGCATAAAACTCACACTCTATTAACATTTAGTGCGGAAAAATGGTTATATACATATAATTTCTAATTTTTAAATTACAGTATTCCACTTAGACTTTCTGTCAGTTTTTTTAATACTTACTAGTATGCTGATCATAATATCATACAATACATCCTCATGATTTGCAACTTCAAAGCCAACTCTGTAATTTGTCAAAAAGCGGTCGTTTGGAATCCATATAACGTATCTATTTGCGAATGTCATTGGCAATCTTTGAAGATATTTTTATATATTTCAGTTTTATGAAGAAATATGGAAAAAACGGAAAACCTTCCGTTGTTTGTCTTGACTGCATGCCGTGGAATTTTGTTTTTGTTTAAAAAGCTTTGCATAAAAAACACGGTTTCAAACGCAAGTGTTTGTATTACGGTAGCATTTCGTGAAACCTTTGTAAGAGTTGTACGGTGTTATGAACAGGGCAGAGCGTTTGAAGAAAAGGTCGAGGTAATTCAGCACTCGCAGGTCTGCAGATGGTTTTGTTTTTGCAGCCTGTTAAGGGATGTGGAAGAAACAGTTGCTTGTCTGAATCCACTGAAGTTCAAATGGAAGACATGAAGCAAAGTTCATGTGAACTTCTGTGAAACAGTTGCCATGGAAACAGACAGTATCTCATTTGGCAGAATTCTGTAGGACCCTAATAAGACATCTGCGTACATTACAATCTAACTTGCTGTTTTACAGTCGTAATGGCTGTTTACATTATTTAAACTGTTATGTCTGTCTTTTTTGTCTACAGTAGCGGTCGATAAAAAACCCAAACATTTGAAAGATTAGTCCAGACCAGATTTTTTAGAACTCTGAAGAAGTGTTTTGGGTATTAAGGTCTATTTATGCCAGACCAGGTCCAATGTGATTAAATGATATATCATCTGAACATCACACGTTTTTGTACCAGAGCTAGTCTGTCGCATGGCAATTTCGTGGCATTCTCAGAAAAAAGTTATGCAATGAATTTTCCACCTTCCAACAAGTTAAAAATTTGACGTACCCACCAAAAACAGAACTACAGCTGAATCATCCAAAGTCACTGAGAGTTCAAAGAGAGAAATTGTTTTGTTTGAAAAACAATTTAAAATATTTTAGTATTTCGTAAACATAGTTTTTCAACATGCATATTGTGACATTTTGTCTTTCCAGCAGTTAATCTGACAAATGTTGCCCAGCCTCTGAACAACACCTGTCAGATCACCTGTCAGATTGGTATTTCAGATGAGCTAGAAGCTCAGAGAGAGAGATTTTTTTAGTTTGAAATGAACACCAAGATGGTGTTTAGTAAACCTGTATTTTCAGCTTACTTTAAAAGACTGTGGATCAATGCCAGATGATGCGATTTTGTTTTTCCCCAAGTCGATCCACTCAAGATTGGGAATGCCGTTGAACGCTGCAGCTGGGATGGTTTTGATTTCATTGCCTGGAATTTCACGATGCATGACAAGTTATCAAAATCAGTACAAAGCAGATGTGTAAACATAAATCCTGACAGTTTAAACACTGGCAGATGTCTTGATTTAGACTAAATGCCTTGCATGTGTCTTAAGTACTCTAGGTCTTTATCTTCTACAACTTGTAAATGGGGTTAAGCAGTAATGTGGTCATCCTTACCCTGCAGGCTGAGAGATTTGAGCTCAGGTATGGACAGTGGCGGAATGTTCTTCAGTTTAGCATTCTCGCAGGTGATGGTTACATCAGAAATCGTACAACCAGGAGGTAGAGCGGTGGTGACCCTCTCTGGTTTCTCCTGAGTCTGGTCAGGTTCCTCCTCAGTTGGTTCAGGTTCCTCCTCAGATGGTTCAGGTTCCTCCTCAGATGGTTCAGGTTCCTCTTCTGGTTCGGTTGGCTCCTGGAGAGGTGGGAGAGGAGGCGGGGCAGGTGCTGCTGTGGGCTGCTCTGATGGCATTTGGAAAACGTCCCCTCTCAACCAGACAACGTCCTCTTCCTCAGCGGCTTCATCTCCTCTGAGCCCTTCCTGGGCACGTTCAGCTGCTTCCTCCAGAGCTCTCAGCATCTCCCTCTGCTCCATCTCCATCTTGCGAGCCCTCTCCTCCTCGTTCCTCCGCTGTTCCTCCATCCTCTTCCTCCTCTCCTCGGCCGCTGCTCTCTCTTCTTCCTCCTCTCGCAGTCTCCGTTGCTCCTCCTCTTTTTCTCTGGCAGTCTTCTCTTTCAACTTCCTCTCAGCTTCCTCTTTCTTCTGCTTCTTCCTCCGCTTGCGTTCTGCCTCTTTTTTGCGCATTCGTTCCTTCTCGTCCTTCTTCTGACCTGCTTTCCTGTTCGACTGGCTTAGTGAAATTTTGTTATCGGTCTCGCTGGGAACATTGGGAACCGGAGAGTCACCGGAAAATTCAGGAACGTCTACGACTGAGACAGTGGCAGTCATAAGTGGAAAAAAATCAAAGTTACATTTAAAGGAACAGGGTACCCAAAAATTGCAATTTTGTTGTTAGTTACTCACCCTCATGTTGTTCCATAAAAGAACATTATCAATATTTAATTATATACCAGCATACAGTTTTGGAATAATAGAAAGTCAAGTTAAAACAAAGTAAATAAAATCACAATCGTAAAACAAAGACATTGTGCATTGTTGTAGCCTCCCTCTTGTTTTTTCCAAACCTGGGTCTATGCAAATTGGGCAGCACTCTCCGATTGGCTGAAATCTGAGTTGGCACTGTAGGGCAGGACACTGGATTTGGTCACAGACCACCTCTCCACTGGAGCACAGGCAGGTCACGCAGGGTTTCGGTGACCACACCGTTTTATCAAACATGGTGATCCCCCGAAACACACAGTGTTCAGTCTTTCCTGGAATTACAGGAAAACAAAGATAAAAGTGATGAAAAGATTAAAGATTTAGATTAAAGCATTTTCCAAATGCCTAAATGTGAGAAGACATCAATATTGTGTTGTGCAAATTCAGTTAAAGGAGAAACATTAGATGACAATAAATAAATTGTTGTACATTATCTCACGGTTTTATTACACAGCTGCTACCAAATAAATTAATAAATAGACATAAAATATTGATTCGAAACTTATTCTGTTTTGTGAAAAGAAAGACTGCAGAGTGATGCCAGGCCATTAAACCAACACAACTCTGTAGAACATTTATGGGGCTTCTTCTAGAAAGATCTCAGTGGAGTTCACATGTAGAAGACTGGATCTCTAGAAGCTGGGAATGTTTTTCTTTGGTTTAATGGAGACTTACTGACCACATATATGCTGTTCTACACATACACACTTTGTTCAACTACTTTAGTTTCTCATTTGTATAAATTACAAATGGGATTTCATTCACATTGAAACTGAAGACTCGTACTGTCTGGTTTCCATCAGTATTTGTTAACTGTTTAAAGGTTCTGGTACCATCTGAGCTGGTCCTGTGGTACGAGAGGATGTTTGTGTTCGGTGGAATTACAGGGTCGCTTGCTCACGTGTAGTTGGTGTGTAATCATGTGGTCAGACTGTCACCACTCTTAACTAGATTGGTCATGTACCAAACCATGTCAACTAACCACTCTACTCGCAAAGTATTCCTTTATATAAAGAATGCATGTATATATATATATGTTTGTATGTATATATATGTATATATAGACACACACATATCTATACATATATGTATGTACTGTATGTGTACATATGTACAGTATAAGAGTACAGTATATATACAGTATACTACAGACTATATATACAACACTATATAAATGTTACATCAATTAACATACAGCACAAGTATAATGTTTAAGTAATGCGGATATGTCTTTAAAACAGTGTGTATTTTAATGCTTATTCTTAGACATGACCTTCCTAAGTGCCTTATTGTATAACCATGGTTTTAGTTTCATTTCCCTAAAAAAACAAGGGCCTGGTTCAAATTATTGTCCGTGTTAATCAGAAATTAGCCACAAACGCTGTCTTAACTTTCCTTGAACTTTGAGCACTCTTGACTCTCAGTGCTGCATTTTGAGCCTTTGTTGAACATGTAATTTGACAGAATATTTGTTTCCAAAATCTGCTTTATTTCTTATTTTCTTGCATTCATACAAAATAACCTCCGTTCTAAACACACGGCCATCTGGTTATTTTCATTCGTCGCTTCTCAACTGATTCTCCAGATTTAAATCCATGTGGTGATCCAAGAAGCATTCTCAACTAAACTTTCTCTACATGGAAAGTCCAAACACCTGTAAGTGACGTACTAACCTGGCATCACCTCATACTTTGGTTCCTCTGGGTTCTTGTACGACTTAACGAAAATGGATCCGCCCTGTTCGATGATTTCTGGCAACCCGCCTCGCTGAAAGGAGGCATACGAGGTCTGTTTCCTCGCTCTCTTTGGTGCTATACCTCGTTGTCTACCTCGTACCAAAGGACGTCTCTGATCTATCGCGAGGCTGATAGTCAGGCAGAAGAACAGCAGCAGTGTCAGGATCAGCTGTAGTCTCATGCTTCAAACCTGTTGGATAAAACACAAAGATCTTAGACCTACATGTTCTTCATATAACTGTTCAAGTATTAACTAACCTTTATTGTAACATGGTAAAACTGTTATTTTGGTGATGATGGGTGGCATTGTGTGATGGTTGGCATTTAGACGTTTCTAGGTATTATGCTATGATGTTACATTTAAACATACAGCACCTGTCAAACGTTTAGGATCTTTTTATCTGAAGGTGCATGTTTCAATGTTTGAAATTACTTTTGTTGACAAAAATATAATTGTGGCAACATTCATTTCTTTCATTAGAAAATAATGTTTATTTTAACAATTGAATGGCAGTTTCTGTTTCAGTAAGACTACACCGCTGGTCTCAGGTTTAAAGAAAGTTTTACAGAGAAAAACTTGGAGAAAGACATTGATGCATCAGTCTTCTGACTCTCATACCAAGAATCTGTAGTTGTTTACATTTTTACATGAATACTTTTGGGGGAAAAAAGATTTGCTACTCAAGAAAGTAGGTCAAAATTTAGATCTATTTTTAGCTCTGTTTGACCAAAAATCTAGTTGAACAATGCAAAAAAGTGAGTAAAATGTCTTTCTACACAACATAAATAGTTTTCATTGCCATTTACATTATGGATTTTCTAAAACATAGTTTTTGATCATAAGTAAAGGTTTCTTATAAAACGCTGCTTCTTACAATGTTTTTTTACTTTTTTTTTCAGTATGACACTCAGAACTGGCACGTCACAAAGTTGTCCAAAAGTCTCGCAAAAAAAAAGCCAGACCAGAAAAGGAAAAAATGACACCACACATTACCCAGTATTACTGTAAGGGAAACAAGAACAAAATTAACAGCTGTGAAACACTGATATGTGTGCAGGGGGCGTCTACAAACATCAATCCGACCCTCGGGCTAAGTCATACGGTTAGCATTAAATCAGAGCTGCACTGGGGAGAAAAAACAAAGCGTAGAAGAGATGGAAAGAGGTGGAAACGAGTTTAATTAACAAGCTTTTTGGATGACCAGGCTCAGATGGAAAGAATCTATAAGACCAAGAGCTAAGAAAGAGAAAAAGAGCGAGGAGGGGTGGACAAGATATGGGGTCCCCCTTTCTGAAAGCAGTAATGAAAACCAGGTACAGTAAAACAATAAGCACTTCTACAGACATACAGCTGTTTTCTGGTGCCTCAAAAGTGAGGTAGACATATTGTCCTCCACAAACTTTTCATGTGCATTTTGACTGTTGAGTGCCCCACACTACATGCAGAGAAGTTTTAAGCCACACACCCATAAAAACAAGACATGCACCCCGCAGACAGGGGTAAAATAATAACAATTAGCGTTTCACAAAAGTTTTTACGACTTTACAGAGGCTAAGAGCTGAAAGAGAGGAGAAAGTCGTTTGTACATTACCACTGGTTTCAGGCGGTTTTGCGAGGCCAAATATTTCCGCTCGTTTCTCAAGCACTGTGGGCTTTGCCAGCGACGCAAGAAGTGTGTGTGCGTGTGTTCGCTCCGCAAGAACGCTGATAAATGTCAAAAACAGACAGAGGCTGCCGTAGCGTTCAGTCGGGGCTCGCTCAGGCAAAACCTCTCCGGTTCTGTCTCTGAACGTTACAAATGAAGGGTCCTGACCAGATACTGCCTCTCTCAGGAGAAAGAACTTAGCGATTTTGTGTGTCCTAATTATTAGGCTAGCAAAGGCACCGTATTTTAACAAAAGATGTAAAAACTGCTCTGTCATTATCTTCTGTAAAAACGTCACGTAAGTGCAGAAAATGGGGTGTAAATGGACACATTAGTGCTTGTGCAAGACTTTAGGTGTTGAATACTCTGATCAGAAGAATTGTGGACTGGTTTTTCTGATGCTGTTTTTGGACAGAGTTTCAGACTGCACTGGTCCCCCCGACCGCCCAATGAGACGTTCCTGTATTTCGTTTCAGGGGGTGGACACAAATGATGGATCTCAGCTGTTTCGCCCCTCCAGTTTGGTCTACAAAGGGGTCGTACCTGGTCAACACGTGTTATTTTGGTTGCATAGTTGCGTTGTATAAATAGATAATGTGCTATGCTCAAAATATTCTCCATTACGTCACATTCATTTTACATTGTTCAGCAATTTTTCCCCCTAGTTTAGAGATCAAGACATATATTAGGAAATATATATTAGGCAAATATTAGGATTATGTAACATACATAGTAAAGATTATTATATTTTCAGATTTATTAAGGTTATCTTTGTTTGACAGGTTAGTCCGGACTTTTATTTGTTAAAAATGTGTTACCTTAGAAATTATTTTAGATCACTCTCATAATCAAAACTCTCTACAGTAAGAAACCAAGATGCAGATATTCCTGCCAAAACGCCAAAGTTGTGTTTATGCAGAACTTTAATGAAACTGATCTTATAATCTTCTTTAAAGTTTTTAATGGGCTGAAATGACATCATGTGTTTCTAAGTCAAACGCAGACAGACTAGCAGATGGACTCTAATGCAGAGCAGAGCTGACGGACATTATAAAACATCAGATCAGAGGAAACCCCAGCAATTTATTGCATGTAAAAATATTTCTACTTCTGATATATTTAATTGCTAAAGTACATCCTGGCACTATAATGGCTAATTATAATTCAATACAACAATACAACTGGAATCACTTTAACTAATCCAGACACATCATCACGATCTTGTCGTGAACATTTTAGCTAAAAATGTAGTGAGCTCTCGTTTTTGGAGGTGATTAGATACACAAATGACTTTATTACAGTTTTTAGAGTCCTGTTGTAGCGTAACTGTACGTGGACGAGTTTTACGAGAGATGGATCAAAAGACACGAAGATATTTTAGCATTACAGGATGTTTTGGCTTTAGGTGGTGGGCGGAGCTCTGTGACTCAGCCGGCTGAAATGCACAGATGTGTCTCACTGTTTTCATTCACTGTCCAAACTGCCATGAAGAGCAGTTTTCCAGTCTTTTAAGTCAACATCGACCCGCCTTACGACAAACTATCATCCTGTTTCACGTACGTCACATCAAACGTAAAATATTACATAAACGATTCCAACGATTCAGTGTTTTGCATTTCATTAAATGAACGTTCTCGTTGCGTTCGCCTGCTAACCGTTGCCAGATCTTTTTCGAAGATTCACACGAGGTTGTTAAACCATCGTAAAAAAAAGCGCTTTCCACAGACAAATTCCATCGGTTAACATGGTCTGTATAAAGTCACGCACCATTGAAAATGTACTCTGAGACGGAGACGACCCTTTCCTACATATGGCAAACACCGTCGTAATTTCTGTTGTGAGGTTCGACTGCGTTCAGACGCCTTTTTCCACTGCGGTAACGTCGGTTTAGTCCAGCATCAGGTTTATCGTATTCCCTTATGGAACTTTTAACATAATGGAAGATGTCGTGTCGTGCCAGAAAGCTTTAGTACACAGAGGTGGCATGTGTGCAGTCAGCAGTTTTACTGTTTCTTTCCTTTCAGCAGGATACCTCAAATATCGCCTGTGAGGCACTCGCAGAGAAATCTCAGTTTCTGCTAACTTGCTTTCAACAAAACTCAATGCAGATTAAATGCACTTAAGT